>KZ119475.1:44799-58949 GCA_002153405.1 Mycosphaerella populi pn0402
AAAAAAAAAAAAAAAAAAAAACAAAGATACCAGAATTAGGGAAACACAGCTGCAGAGCGAAAAGCAGGGTGGAAACCGCGGACCGTTCGACTTAATTTGGGCAAACCTTCTTTTCCGTTCTTCATTGCAAGTCCCGGGGGAAACTCAAGTTCCTCTCGCGTAAAAGCCCATTTTTTCACAAATAGCTCTGCACTAATACCTCTAGGAAAACCCAAATTGCCCAGAGAAACAACATGTTCAGTGAATCCCGGCTTCGGAACCCAACCGAGACCGAGCGAATCAGCAGAAGCGAAGCCCCGTTAAGCCCTGGGGTCGACTCTACCCCTTTTCACCCTCGCCATTGGACTTCTGTCTACCGCGATAACCCAGCTTTGGCCTGTCAGCAGTGTGCCGAAGGGGAGAACAGTAATTGTCTCACACCCTAACCACTACGTAAACCTAAAAAAAGCAAAAGGAGGTGGAAAAGAGAACAAATCTATTCTTAGCGGTGAGCGGAACACAAATGCCGGGGAGAGGCGAAACTCGAAACACGAAGAAGAACAAAGCTCGAAATAGCAAGGCGATGGAATCATACCAAGCGCGTTCTTGGTTGCGATCGCCTGCAACGGTGCCAGTCGATTATGCGCTAGTCCTCATAGTGGTAGTTGGGGGACTTCCTTTGGAAACCTAGCTACGATTTAGAGACATCAACGTCACCGAGGTTGCTCTGCTGAGGCCCCTCCTGCTCTCTCCGTGATGGGCGCCTTTAGGACCCCCTTAGGGTTCCTTTGGTGGAAGTTCAGCTTGCCATGTCATCGACAGGTTGGACTAGCGCAACGATCTACATAGCCCTATGCAAATCGAATAGACTCGCAGGGCTGGTAGAACCCGACTCCCGCGCTGGAGTGTCTGTGTTCAGGGGAGTTCCTGGGACATTGGTGCAGAAGCTTGGGCTTGCTTGGTCTTTGCGCTGGGATTCTCTTTATTTTCTTTTACCGTTTTAGAAGCTTTGTAAGGCTATCGTTGTTACTAAGGATAATTTTCGGAGAAAACTGTGCATGGGTATTCCTATCCTTGTCAATTTTTTTTGTCTTTGTCTTTGTTTCTAGCTTTTGTTTAGTCTTTTTGTCAGCGCTTTGTGATTCCCTGTGTGGCCACCCGCAGGGACCGTGCCTCGGCTGCTAATGTGCAATGGTACCTGTCAGACGACGTAGCCCAAGTGGATATTTGGAATGTCGGTTTTCACAATATGCAATTGTCAGTAAGGTTGTCGGGCTTACTGTGAGGGCTGACGATGTACCGGGAGGGTAGGTACACCTGAAGTTAATGCTGTAATATCAAATGAAGGTAGCTGACCGAGCCATGCAGTCCCAGCAAAGAGTTAGGCCCCTGAACACAAAGCCAATACGCCATGTACACCGCCAGTTCGCAAAAATTCAATGCTCTCGCCTTCTCCGAACGGCTTGTCAAATGAGACTTGTGGAAAAGAACGAATAGGATCCCAGAGCAAGTGCGGTGACTTCCATGGGACAGCCATAGCCGAGAAGGTATAGGGGGTGACAAAGCATGTACTCCGTGGCTACGGGTACTGCTGATACGACTAACTAGCAAAGGCTATCTCTGCCTCAGAGAGATTGGGGCTTCTGGCTTCTATAATCTGGGGCTGTTACCATATCATGATATTGACGTGAATCGATACCGGCCAACCCTTCCTCGACACAAGAGAGGACTGTCTGCATATACGAGGGAAGGTCCCCCTGGACGTGCAAATACAAATGAAAGAGTAGTTCGCTCAGGGTATTCCTTCAGTGATTCATAATACACCTCGGATAATCCTGGCCTTTTAATTGCCCGAGGGTAACTTGATGAGATAGGATACGGTATGTGCGCGGTAGGTTATTGCATTCAGCGGTCGAAGACCGGGACGCAACTTACGAGTCTGTTCGACGAGGTCGACCAGGACCAATCGATTCAAGATTTTTGCTCGCCAGATATCATGTACTATGGGGTTAAGACTCTCCAAACGATGATTCTGCAATACAAAGTCACGTTTGAGTCGGCCGGCGTTGGTAAGGATCTTTCACATGGAGGTTTGAAAAAAGCTGTTTCAAAGCATCGACGGAGGAGGTCTGATTGCCATAGCTTTGTCTAGTTCAGTCAATTTGACAGTACATACCAATGTTGGGCATACTTATTGTCACGTTCTGGGAGCAAGGAGTCAGTCATACTGAGCATCAGCATAGCACCGTCATGGTGCTGCTTGGCTGGACCAATTTCCCCACATATAGGCTGGGAGACACTCATTATCCACGGTAACAGAATGCGTAAGAAGGCAAAGCTATTTTTCGATACCATGAGAATGAAACAAGGGGTCTTATACGCGGCGAATTTGCGAAAAGAGTTTGTAGTAGGTTGATATCAATAGTATATACTCATTGATCGGGTATATCTTTATACAATATGATATCTATTTAGATATAGGTTTATACATCCATGGAGGCACAGCTTTAGGATAAGTTTCAAGAGGAAATACTTGGAAGTGGTGGCAGCGAAGAAGGAAAATTGATATTCCCATTTCTAATGTATACTTGCAGATCAAAAGAGGCGTATCATTGGAATGTACTTTATGAAATAGACTCGTCAACATGTGATATGTTCATAAGTATCACCTCGATATCGTTATTCTCAGACTTTAAAGCTTTGGGCTGGATACTTTCCCAAATTCAATCACCAATTTTCCAAATTGCGTTCCGTGCTTCATGTCTTCGAACAGTCCATCAATGGTTTTCAAATCATCAATACTGGTCTGTACACTTCGCGAAACAACCGGGTAGATCTTCTTTGCTTTGATGTAGTCTACCATCTCCTTGAACTCCAGGCGAGAGCCCATCGTGGAGCCACGGACGTCGATATTCTTCAAGACAGCCTGCATCAAGAACGGCATTTTAGGCGAGACAGTCATGCCATATACAGATAATACACCACCAGCCTATCAATCAATTAGTCATTTGCTCACATCTCAACGGAAGAGACAAAAATTCACCTTGAGTAGTTTACCAGCCTTTTCCACCGAATCCCCACCAGCACCATCGATAATAGCATCAAATGTTTTCTTCCCAGAAGGAAGCAGCCCAAGCAACTTCTTTTCCCAGCCCTGCTCCTTATAGCTCACACCCCCAACCGCGCCCAATTCCACAGCCTTCTGAATCTTCTCCTGACTCGAACTGGTCACAAAGACATGTGCCCCCCTTGCGACCGCAAATCTAAGCGCCATGAGCGCCACGCCACCTCCAATGCCCGTAATAAGCACAGCAGCGCCATCTTTCGAGTTCCTCTCGCCAGCTTTCGACACCAAAGCCCGCCAAGCAGTCAGCCCAGTCAATGGCAAAGCCGCAGCCTCGGCATCCGAGAGATGTTCCGGCGCCTCCTCGACCTCGCCCTCGTCAATTGTGATATATTCCTGCAGCGTGCCCTTATCGTAGACCTTTGTTCCTCCCATAATGCGGTACCCAGTCTCGTCCTCAGGCCCATCAGGCGAATCCTTCCACCCGATGCCAGGGTTTAGGATTACGCGCTTGCCCTGCCATTTGTCCGGGCTTGAAACGCCCGGCCCTGCGCCGACTACTACGCCCACGCCATCAGCAAGGAGTGGTACGTCGAAGGTCAAGCCTGGGTACAGATGTTGGCGGAGGAAGAGGTCGCGGTGGTTGAGCGATGCTGCGGTGAGCTTCACGAGGAGCTCGTTGCCTTGTGGGGAGGGCTGCGGGTTTGTGCGCAGAGTGAGCGGGTAATAGACTTGGCCGGGCTTGCCTGGTTTCCCGTCAATTGGGGCGATGTAAACGGCTTTCGACATTTTGTGAGAGTGGTGTTGTTCTTGGGAAAGCTGGAGGCTGGGATTGTTGGCAATACGCGGGGAAGTATGCGCTTATCGTTTACCCGAGCTTGAGAGGGTTGGGGCGAACACTGCGATTGGATGTCTAGTTTTGGGATGTAAGGGTGTAACAGGTGTAGATTTTTAGAATATTGTGAGAATTAATGATTTTTAGGTACGTGATAAAGTGATCTCATTGAGGGGAAATCCGAGGTTTATAATTCGAATCCGTGTGTGAGGAACCTCGGCCCGGGTAGAAGGACCACCACCACTTACTTAGTCATTGAACAAGCTTCTCCAAATTGGAGGCATGACAGCATCAAGTACTGATCTATGCAGTTTCTAGATATCCACGGACGCATCGTAGATTACAAAGCAGAAATAACCAGGGCTTTTTTACTCCAAACGGATGGCATTCCACTTGGGTGCAAATTTACCGTCAGGTGTGAAAATATATCGTCCACGAGTGGCCCAGGTTTGGGCATCCCATGTCAACATCGCAAGGTATCTAGGTACCTACCTAGTACCTAGGTAGGTTTGAGTTCGCAGGGAAACCTTGGAAGATTACCGAATTCTACTTTTGGGAAACTATATCCACGAATGGCATACGGCCAGGGTCAAACATCAAGGGATCGAAATCAAAAACAGATCTTGATTTGATTCTTGGGACACCCGCGCGGAAGACAAATCTATCTAATCAAACCTTGGAAACAACAAGTCTATAACTACCAGATATACAAAAGAGCCGAGTAATTCAGTCAATCTATGCTTCTCTGACCATTGAAGTTCTGGGCTGTCGTAAGCGGAGAAAAATAGATTGGCGAAAAGCTCACTTTGGGGGGTAATCGAACAGGAGGAATTGTCACAGATATAGCTAAGAGAAAATCATCGTACATGTACGATAGTTATCATGCCCACGCAAAGCCCCACTCATTTCGCATAAAGGCCTATTAAAAACACCACTAGCAATTACCTGACACCCCGAGCAGTAAGCATCGCATGTATAAACACGCCGAGTGTGACTTCCACGCCGGGGAGGAGTAGCAGGCCTGGGTGGGAAATTCACTCGTGGAGATTTGACTAGAGCAATTTCACTCTCTCTCCGGGAATGCGGACATGGCACATGGAAAGCCACGCATTTTTTACAGTAGTCTGGAACGAGAGTCCTTGTACTGGTAGCTGGGCTTGGAGTTCTGGGTCTTGCACGGGCAGGAGGCACCGTCGTCTGCCTTTTCGCTGGGTGCTGGTCAAACGGAGAAGGTGGCTGACCTTTCACGCACGAGTATACGTCTCCCTGCAAGTTTCTTGGGACCTCTGATCCATGCCCGATGCAGTATCTGCTGCAGCATCTGCGGGGCGCGACACCAGCTGTGCGGTTCTCGCCGCTAGGAGGACATGATTGGGGTGGATCTCTCGTCTCGCGCCGACCCCGAGAAGGGCGCTCGGCCGGTGGATACACTCGTATTGCCTGCTGGCGCTGGGTTGCTCGAGTTCGCTTTTCGGTAACTATTTCATAATCAACTGGCAAGAGCTGGATTGGTCGGCTTCGACCACCGCGGAGCTGGGACTTTGGCAAGCTGCGGCCCTGCCAATACCAGCTGTGAGAGACCTCGATCTTTGGAGCCATGTTTGAAAAGCTTAAGCTCCACAGGATATAGAGGGGTTATGCCAACCGAGGCTGCTGTATAAAAAAGAGCCTCCCGGGCTGTTAGTCACAACGGTGAAGCTTGTATATATGGGTTCCTGGTAAGGAATTGAAAGGCTGGAGTCACTAGTAAGGCGAGAGAGGGCTAGAAAGGTTCATTTATGTCCATATTTGCAGCCTAGCTGGCTTTGGAATCAGATGAAAACAAATATTCACTAGCTGCATCAATTGTTGTACACGAATACTCTTTGTTCGATAGCAGATAGATGCTCTGCAGTCGCTGCAAATTGACTTTACAGGTGGAGCAACCCCGCGCGACCTGACTTCTCCACGCCACCACGAAGTCAGTTGTGTGTGATAGGGACACAAGCAAAGTAGAGTGTAATTAGCAGGGCTCAACCTCAGTCTAGATCACGATAGGAGCCGTGCCGTTGGGATCTCCCATCTGCCTGTGTACAGAGCAGGCGCGCATAAGATTAAAGAAGGGATAGGCTGAAAATCTCTATGCATGTATCCTCTCCCTCTCTGTAGACGACCAGTCAAGGAGAACAGGCGCGTTGGCGCACATCAGCGCAAGGGCCAAAGCGACATCAAAGCAGCATGACACGTCCGAAAGTGGCCCTATATAACAACTTTAACTGTTTGAAGACGGTCTGTCCAATGAGACCAGGGCGTGGTAGAGAAAGTGTACACGTCGTCTTGTTTAATTCCACGGCCCGAGGATGCATAACCGCATTCGGAGATGGCCTTCATCCACATGCCCCGGCATAGCAGTTGTTGGAGGATAAGGCCAAAAAAAAACGCAGAGGAATGAGCCTCAGTAATATCTGTCTACAAGCTAGAATCTATTCTGATCGTGTTCTCCCTGAGAAATAGACAAACAATTATCATCACGTGACATTTAACGTTACTGTCTGTAACGGTTCGTGAACCGCCGTGGCTGGGCAGAAACGTAATAAACAGGCCCAAGTCGCTTACTCGCTACACAAGGGCGGGAGTGCAGCAGCAACCAGGTCCTATTGCCACGCTCCCCACTCACACGTTCTTTTCCACAGAATCAAACTCTCAAGAACTTTCGTTGGACCTACCTCAACTCCAGGCGCTCGCATCTTGCATACCTTCCTTCCACCTATTTCTGTCGATTGACGAGCGTGAACCTCTCTAAACTGCACCTTTGCGTCCTTTCCCGGTTCGCATCAACCTCCAGTCCTCTACCTGAAAAAGTCTCGCGACTATCTTGTTCGTGCGAGATCCTTCTATCCATAACAGCTCAAAATGCCTACACCACTTCCTTCCAGTTTTGCCTCAGCTGCGGCCGGCCAGACCCAAGACCCTCATCGAAGAGGGGATGCTGGTGAATGGTAAGAATCCTGCCCTGCCCTTCCCCAATGCATCTAAAGGACCGGCGTTGAGTTCAAACTTGGGGCTCTTTTTGACCCCTCCGTTTTCTCTAATCGCAAATCGCTTTCGTCAAATGTCGATCTCGGCCGCATTACCACTCAACCCTCCTAGATCTGGATTCTACCTCGCGATTGCTAACTGCTGGAACCTTTTGCCTCCCAATAGGTCTCGATCTCGAATGAATGGAGCCACTCAAACCTTCCGCCGACCATCTGTTGCAACAAACCCCTCCCATACCCGAGACACTAGTCAGACTGTATCTGCCTCTACTCCAACCTCGAGTACCTACATGCCTCCCCACATGACCTCAAATATGCTTGCGAATGTACTGCGGAACGGAGACGCTAGGTATTCGAAGGAGCAACTCCTAGAATTCTACAAGCTACAGCGAGAATCTGGCGTCGTGGGCAAAAATGTGGAGGATTATTTTGTGGGCGACTGGGATCCTAGTCTGGCATCTAACCCTGTCAACGGCGCGTGGGGGAAGCGGGATGACCACAAGACCTCTGCAGGGCCCGAAGTGTGCTGGGATCATGGTGGTAATGCCGAACCACTGGCCTTAACGGATATGACAGAGGCTGAGAAGGAAGTGGGTCTTGTTTATGTGCTGACACCGTACGGGAACTCGAGAACGCTAATTTTTTTCATCTCTAGTTCTTCGCCGCGTCTGTTAACTCTCCGCTTAAGCCTCCCCCCACGAACGCCGCGAAAGAGAATATTGCGCCTGTCCAAGGAGGTCGTAAAGGTTCAGTCTCATACACTCAGGGCCACACGAATAATTTCAATACATCCTCCCCCACCGCAACTCGCCCAGGTGGCAGACGCCGAGAAACAAGTGACTCGACCGCCAACCCAATGTCTCCTACCGCAACCAACTCCCGATTTTTCCGTGACGAAGCCGCTACCTCGACGCCTCCGCCTGCTCTACTACGCCGCAAGACCGACTTCCGCGAACCGGGCGTAAAACCAGAAGACAAACCAAAAGACGGCCTCGATACAGCTCCTCCCTTCGGTTCTCTGAAGCGGAGCTCAACCAATCCTTTGAATACAGCTGTTAGCGCTGTCGGGGGACCAAGCTCACCGTGGGGAGTCGCGTCAGCGAATGCGAACATGTCTCCCATGGGCGCGTTTGGTGCTTTCTCTCTTGGATCTGGAACTAGCTCCACCCCAACAGCGGAAAAGAAGCCCGGATATGGTAGCCTTCGAGGCGAGAGCAGATTCAAGGGTCTTCTGTCGAAAGACAGCTCAGAGGATATTGCGAGGGATAGGAATCTAAGTAACCTTGAACGACTTGTCGAAGATGACTTGGATAATCGTGCACAGTCTCCCTGGGCTGAGGCTGTAAAGACTAGGGCAAGTCGGAGTGAGACTAATCCTTTCGACGAACCTCGCAGCGGAAGCGCTGCTCTTGGAGGGTCACAAGATGTTGAAGCCCCTTCGCAGGCCGATGCTGGTTTCGGTGCATTTGGAATGACCTCGAGTATTCCTGGTTTCCGGGAGCTCATGCAAAGCCAGGAGAGTTCACGGAATCCTACTCCTAGCCTTCTCCAAGGGCACGAACCCACTAGCCCGACTAATACGAACCCGTATCAAAGCCCGCATGGGGATCGTGAACAGACTGCCGACGCTGAGGAAGTCGATACCGATGGTTCGGATATCCAACCTCCCCAACACCCTGGCCTGAGTGGATTACGTGACCAGTCGAACCCATTCGGTTCCATGAGACGCGTCGGATCTGGAGCAGATCTCCAGAACGTCGACCGCAGCCAAAACTCTAGTGTCAATGCCAACCGCACCTTCTCTGGCCTTGGTAGCTTGGGTGGCCTTCCCTCTTTTAGTGGAGCTTCAGCGTGGCCCGCTAGTGGTACCATTGGAACTCCAACCCGTGAGCGCTCCGCTTTTTCTGGTGGCTTTGGGGACCCTATCTTTGGTTCTATGGACGGCGAGCTGCAATCGCCTAGTTTGTCGAACCTTGGAAGCGCTGGAGGTCTGTTTAGTCCTCACGCTGGACTTGCTGGTACTTCGAGTATTGGCCGTTCGAGCAAATTGGGTGCGCTGTTTTCATCGAACTTACAGGATGAGCAAGGCCGGCCCGACTCAGTCGGTCTGGAGGACCCCAGTCAGCAGTTTATGCAAGACAAGGCTGCGCAGGGCGGCTCAGACTCCGCTTCAGGGGCTCCTATGTCCGCCGTGGGCTCTATACCAGTGGATTTGTCTCATGATATTGCACCAGGGACTCAGACCCCCGGGGGAGGTGTGCCCTCTGCCCAGCAGCGGACCATGGTCATGCCTGACCGCATGCGATGGATCTACCGCGATCCGCAGGGCAATATCCAGGGCCCTTGGACTGGTCTTGAAATGCACGATTGGTTCAAAGCAGGGTTCTTCAGCCCAGACCTCCAGATCAAAAAACTTGAAGATGACGAGTTCGAGCCTCTTGCACAGCTGGTTCGTCGTATTGGAAACTCGCGCGAGCCGTTCCTCGTCCCTCAAATTGGCATTCCCCACGGAGAGCCGACAGCTGGCGCCCAATGGACCGGCAATACTGCAGGAAATGCCCAACCCCCATTCCCTGGAAGTTTCCCCAGCTTTGGAACTACATTGACAGCGGAGCAACAGAATGCCCTTGAACGCCGTAAACAGGAAGAGCAATACCTCATGGCTCGCCAGAAGGAGCATCTGGCTCAGCAACAGGCGATCATGAAACAAGTTCATCCTGGCGTACCTTCTGCGATGCAGCCCCAACTCCAGCATCAAACCAGCGCTCATAGCCTGCATAGTCAACCTAGCTTTGGCAGCATTGCGTCCCCCGGTGCCTACCAGCCCTCCCCGATCCAAGCTCCCATGCAGCAGCAATCACAGCCTGGTTTCTTTGACTCTGCCGCGCAGCTACGACAAGGCGGAATGCCCAATGTTGGACCTGGTATCCTCGGAACGGACCTTGGCAGTGCGCAAGACCAGCTCCCAGGCTTGCTCGATCGATTGAATGTTGGCCGCCAGGATCCATTCGCTTTCGGTGCGGGATCTTCCTTTGCAGCCCGCCAGCCTGATAATTTCACGCATTCCCAGCAGGTCGCATCCATGCTGCAAGATCGTGCCGCGCTCCAACAGGAGCAGGAGCAGTTTGACAAGGCGAATGCCAATGACCCCTTTGACCAAGAGGCCCGTGAGGAACGTCTGCGTCAATTCCATGCCCTGAGAGCCCAGGAGGGGGAATTAGGCTTGCGTACTCTTGATGGTCTTCCTAGCCACCCAGCCTCCGGATCTGGCCCGCAGTACAACGACGAGGAAGAGCATCAGACCGACGCGGAAACCTTGGATGAGCTGCAGCCAGCTGAACCTACCCTGACTCTCTCACAACAGGTGCAGAAGGCTGCTAGTGCCCAACGTCAGCAGCAAGAGCACGAACAACAGCAAAGCCAAGCCATTCCTGAAAATGTCTGGGGAGTCAAGTCTGACCATGGCATGCCCCAACCCTTTCCCCCTCCCCCATCTGCGTCGCCCTTGCCTGCTCCTGCTGCTCAGCGCAATCGCCAGAATGTAGCAGAGTCCTTGGCTGCTGGTTCCCGATCCCAGACCCAAACCCCTATCGATGCCGCGCCCACATCTCTTGCCCCGTGGGCTAAGGAATCACACGAGGTGCCCAAGGGACCTTCCCTGAAGGAAATCCAGGAAGCGGAAGCACGCAATGCCGCCCAGCGTGAGGAAGTGGCAGCTGCCGCTCGCCGCGCTCAACTTCTTGCAGAGCAAGAGCGTCTAAGCCAAGCTACTGCGCAGGTCGTCCCTGGCCTGCCCTCATCCGCAAACTGGGCTAGCAACGGATCCCCTGCCACTCCTACATCTACTGCCTCTCCCTGGGCTACCAAGGCTCAGCCAGCACCTCCAGCTAACTCTACCAAAAAGACATTGGCCCAGATCCAAAAGGAGGAAGAAGCCCGCAAGCAACGCCTGGCTGTCGCCGCTGCTTCTGCAGCCCAAACAGCCACCCCTAGCCCTCCTGCATCCGTTGGCAAGCGATACGCCGACCTCGCCAGCAAGGCCCCAGCTCCTATCTCTACCACACCTGCTGCCCCCACTCCAACTAGTGCCTGGACCACTGTTGGCGCCAGTGGCAAAGCCAAGGCTCCCCCAGCTGCCCCTCTCGGCCCTCGCTCCGCCAGTGGAACTGTCCCATCCCCCGCTCTTTCTAAGCCCCGCCCCGTCACTGGTGCCCGTACTGTGACTCTTGGTAGCAGCCCAGCTGCCAATCCCAACCGTGCGCTCGAAGAATTCACCAAATGGGCCAAGCTCTCCCTTGGCAAGGGTCTGAACAGCAACATCAACGTCGACGATTTCGTTCAGCAGCTCCTTTTCCTCCCCGCTGAAGCCGAGATTATCTCTGACTCTGTCTACGCCAACTCCCAAACCCTCGACGGTCGTCGCTTCGCCGATGAGTTTATCCGTCGCCGCAAGTTGTCTGACAAAGGCATCGTCGAGCCTGTTTCCCCAAGTGCATTCGGATCTGAGCAGGGTGGCGGCGGTGGCGGCTGGAGCGAGGTCGCTAAGAAGGGATCTGCTGCTAATGCCAGTGCGGCTGCTACTCCCCAGCGTGAGGAAGAAGCGAGCAACGCTGCTTTCAAGGTCGTTGCTCCCCGCAAGAAGGGCAAGCGGTAAACACGTTCATGTATCATCTTCTGCAAGCTACTGTCCTTGTTGACGTTGTTATACTTTCATCTTGTCCTTTTCTTCCTGTTTTGTTTGATAGCAGACTCGCGGCATTTTCCATTGAATATTCTTTTTCTCGACCATCGTCTTGCAGATAATTCTATCGACTTTGCCTTTCCATCCGTTCTGTCTGTGTACAATTATAGATATTAACCATATTGAACTGTATTTGTGCATCTTGGATTCTATCTTGTAGTTTGTGAGTTTCGGCGATTTGTAACGTGTAGGGTGAGTAGACATAATTACCGCTTTCCGATATTAGATTTGCTAAGCCTAATTGGGTGCTAGCCTAACCCGCCCCCAATTTTGATTGGTTGATGTAGAACTTCTTGATTGTGCCAGCATGCATAATCTCGTGTAGGTGGTGATTTTTTTTTTTTTTTCTTAAGCAACACCCCTCTGTGGCAATTCCATTAGTAAATACCGTTATGTAGTACATATAATAGACTAGACATATGATATTCGGACACTTGCGCAAGTTTTATAAATTATGTGCCTTGGCACGGATTCGAAAAACCACTCCTGGGAATATTAGGATGGAAAAATGACCATTTGATCATGAATGGGACCTGAATCTTGCATATGTGTACCTGTCAAGTTCACTAAAGGATACGCCTTATGAGGATGCCTAATGTCTGGCTCAAATATTCTCGGCTATTTGAGTTGTGATGGAAACCTTAACCTCAGTTCTGAAGAAGGAAACTGCCTTGCCAGAGGGCTGTGAGTGAAAAAAATTAAGGGGTTCGGCCCAGTAGATTCGCTGTATCCCACGGAAACCATCTATCATCCACGAAAATTCCCTCAAGGTTGGGTGAATGTTTGGTGACCGTTTCTGTGCTAAACCGTTTGGAAATTCACTGAAGCTACCGTTGCCTCCTGATCAGATTACAATAAGCGCCCTCCCAGTGAGAGAGCAGAAATGGCCAGAAATTGAGGAAACACACCCCGTATGCAACAAGCTCTCGATCGTTGAGATAGAGATAAAACATATAGTCTACATAGAGTTAAGGCAGGTATCCATGTACGACATACTTAAATTGAAATGTAAAATGTAAACCAAGCTGGCACGAACATTCTCATATTGTAATTTAGAGAAATTGGTTAAGTCAATAACCTCCAAGGAATATCTGAAGCCAAATATAGGGTGGTAAGACAAGTTGTTTGGGAATCAACTTGGATTTTCGTTAGACATATCGGGAGTTATTTCCGATGGTTCGGCCTCACTCCTGATCTGTACCAGCCCCATATCATAACAAGATATGCATTGTAGGCAGCACCGCTAGAGAGCATTTGCGATAGCCGTATATGCATCCTTGGGGTTGTAGTTGCCGTCGAAAAGCAGAGGGCTGGAGTCGGAGCGCCACGAATCCTAAAAAAATCATCTGGTATTAGTACAAAGTGCATTGTTTACGTATATAAGAATGATGTTAGGCATTTACCGGGTCAGCCACTCCCCAAACTGTGATTCCGACACACTTTGGCTGGTTCAGACAGGCTTTGACAACCTGTAAAAATAGGTGATTAGCAGGGAGCCATCAAACCAGTCATTACAGAGGCGAAGGGATATCTCACGTTCACGTAGTCGGTAGAGCTGGCGCCAGCAATATCAAGCTCAGTGATTGCAATCTCCTCCGTTCCGGCACCAGCTAGAGCATCAAGAGCTGTGAGAGGCGGTAAGCTAGTACTCGATTGAAAGAAGCAAGGGGTTACTTATCCAGAGACAGCAGCACCGGCACCAGCACCCAAGTGGGTTTGAGAGCCTTAACGAGTAAGTAATCATATACGGTGAATCACTATGGTGAGTGTCTTACCGATTCCGTCAATTGGAATACCGGCAGCAATCCATTTCTTGACATGGCTGACCATACCATTCAATTTAGGATAGGAGGCCGAGTCCAGGCTTTTTAAGATCAGAATTAGTAAAAAATGAAAGAACAATGGGAATGGGTTATTACTCACTTGTATTCATTGATGTAGAGCTTTGCATCTGGGTCTGCAGCACGAGCTGTTTCAAAAGCGATTCGTACGAAGTCCTCGCCGATAACATCATAGAATACACTGCTGCGTAAGGAACCGTCCTCGTTGAATATTTCATTCACAACATCCTGAGATCGATCAGTAATGTGACCCGTATAGAAGAGAATATAACTTACCCAGGCGTAGACTTTGCCCTTATAATGGTCCATGACTTTTGTAATGTGGTTCTTCATGACATTTATCAGAGTCGTCTTGTCTGAAATGGAAGAAACCCAGGATGGGAGCTGGGAGTGCCACACTTTGACGGGTTTAGCTTTTTTTTTCTTCCCCATTGTGATGTGTTTGAACCCTATGTTCGAGAACTTACCAAGAGTATGGCCACGGATCAACTTTCCGTTGGACTGAGCAAAATTGGCCTAGATTTTGTAAGCATCGGGCATACAAGTGGTTGCCTTGGTAAAGGCCAATACCAGATAGTCCGATCCTGTGAAGGAGAATTGCCCTTGGTTTGCTATTTCGCAAATAAGCTTTTGACACAATGGTATCTAATAGAACTTGTACTCACGCTCAGTA
>KZ119475.1:59104-117424 GCA_002153405.1 Mycosphaerella populi pn0402
GTCGGGGTTCAACAGGCCCGGAAAGCACTTGGCCAGCGAAAAGGATAGACAGCGCAGCTGCTTTGATTTGAACCATATTGAGAAACGTGTTGGCTTTCAGATAGATGATGGAAATGAGGGTGGTAGAATAAAGATTCCATCTTGGAAGAGTGAAGACGATACTTATATAGCACAGAAGTCAAAAGTTCCATCAGGAAGAAAGTTCACAATTCAGTTACTGGCCAAACGGACATTCTTCCTGATTGAAAACAGATGCTACATCGCCTACGAAGTACCTGTTTCATTGATGGAGAACGTATGTTGTCGATTTGGCTCGATTACTAGTACAAAATTCGGGGAAAATGGATTTCGATTTTTTGTCCAGCCTAAATGACAGCCAAAAGATTTTAGGCTGGAGACTACCAAACTGCCAAGCCTCTCACGTTCGCCCAGTGTAGGCTGTAGCTCAGGCATATGCTAATGAAATGGCATATGGATCTTAGTCTGTTTCAAGGAGTTAACAATGCGGTTCACAGAAACTAAAGAAGGGTCCGCAACGGTCCGCAAGGGTCCAAAAGGGTCCAAAAGGGTCCAAGTGGGGAGACTAGTGATCACCTATACGCTACAGTCGTCCGAATTTAGTAGCTCCAGCAAAACATAGTCAACTCCCTCCCGGCTAAATCCCCCGAAGTATCCCCGTGCCACATTATTTCCGACATTCTTCAGGGAGCTTAGCAGGACATAATCCACACCGAGAAGATAACACCCACCTAGCAGAAATTGTTCCGAGACAAGTGTTGTATAGTGAAATAGCCCCATGGCGATAACGTTTCAGCACAAGTTAAATCCGTTTAGCATCGCCATCAAGACCCTGGATCTAGATTCACAATTCTGTTGATGAATTTACCCGGCCCTAGCGGGTAGGTTCCACAGCCCCGTGTTTTACAAGACGGTGCTCAACTTCAAAGACAAGGATAGAATGGTTAAATTGGTGCGGGGTTCATATAGGAATGTATACCCAGAAAGGTAAAAGTCCGGCCAATGATCGTTTCTGGCTAATCTAGTTCACCCAGCCAGCCCTCTAGAATTATTTCTCTGAGAGGGCCGTAAATCAAAAAATTTTACCAGACGTCGTACTTTTAGTTGAAACACTGCGGGGTTTATCCGTGAAGAGGAAGAATTAATTCATTTGAATTTCTCCGGCGAAAGTTTGTCGCGAAACTATTCAATCTATAGGCCGTACTCGTGGTATTTATACGAGCTCGGCTCCTAGCTAGATGCTTCTGACCTCTGCCTTACGTTTTCAGTTCTTAAAAACATTGATAACCAGAATATTATCAGCAATGAGATTCATCAAGGTGAAAGCTCGGCTGGTGACTAGCATATTCTTGCTCATATCAGTGCCAACTGTCGTCGCCGACTGCGATCTTCCATCAACTTATAGTTGGACATCTACCGACGCTCTTGCAAATCCTAAGTCCGGATGGACGGCAATCAAGGACTTCACCAATGTGGTTTTCAATAACAAACATTTGGTGTATGCATCCACCACCGACACAAGTGGGAACTATGGCTCGATGAACTTCGGCACATTTACGGATTGGTCTGGCATGGCATCTGCGAGTCAAAACGCAATGAGCTTTGCAGCTGTCGCACCTACCTTGTTCTCCTTCCAGCCAAAGGATATCTGGGTCTTGGCCTATCAGTGGGGCTCGAGCACGTTTACCTACCGAACATCAAGTGACCCTACCAATGCTGATGGTTGGTCATCGGAGCAAGCCCTTTTTTCAGGGACAATCTCCGACTCAAGTACTGGCGCTATTGATCAGACTCTTATTGGTGACGCTACAAACATGTATCTTTTCTTTGCGGGAGACAATGGCAAGATCTATCGCTCTAGCATGCCAATCAACAATTTCCCTGGAAACTTCGGAACAACCGCAGAGGTGGTGATGAGTGATACTCAGAACAATCTGTTTGAGGCGGTCCAAGTGTACACTGTGGAAGGTCAAGACAAGTATCTAATGATAGTCGAGGCAATCGGATCACAAGGGCGTTATTTCCGTTCATTCACTGCCAGTAGCCTTGGTGGTTCGTGGACGGATCAGGCAGCAAGCGAGAGCCAGCCCTTCGCCGGGAAAGCCAACAGCGGCGCAACCTGGACCAACGACATCAGCCATGGTGATTTAGTTCGTTCCAACCCTGATCAAACAATGACCATCGATCCATGCAACCTGCAACTCCTCTACCAGGGGCATGCTCCAGGTTCTAGTGGCGATTACAATACCCTACCATGGAGACCCGGTGTGCTCACTCTGAAGAATTAGAGGAAATGCGGTGATGGGAGAGGAAACAGAATTGTGAAGACGAGATTGTGATAGTTGTGAGATCAGGACTATGTAGAATCGAAATCATTATGATGAGTAGGCTCATGTGTAAGGAGATGTGTGATGGCGGATAAAGGGGGAAGTCTCAGACCCCGTTTCATTACTGTATCAATTGCTGGCGACCAAAGAAGACTAGTATCCATCGCTTGCAGTTAAGAGTATGTACGTAGTCTTCATCTACCCTTATTCTTTTCCAAAATCGATTTTACCAATCCGCAACATGTACCAACTTTTGAGACAAGCATAGCCTCATCGAGGCCGTTCGTGACCAAATACTGTTTTATTGCCCGGATATCTTCTTAGTGCCCCAATTCGAAACTGTTATGAGGCCTCTACAAGATCCAACACATCTTCCACCGCCTTAGCTCGCGACGCACTGTCTGTTTTACGCCTTCTGCTACCTTGAGAGTCTCTCAAAAAGCCTGACATATTATTAGATGCCTCACTAAGTCTCCCCAATGTCTCCCACCGCGGGATCTTCTAATTAAAGCGACCCCATACCAGATAATCGGCTCATACCCACCGGTCAGCTCAACACATCTCCCATTATTTGATAGATGCCGCTGCGAGGTTGGTGTCAATATGTTTCTGTATATGTTTCTTTGACATAAGAGATTTTATTTTCTAGTTTTCTAGCCCAAAATGTACAATTTAGTATTGAATACGCACGGTACTGCTACCTGGCCATATTCAGGACTTATCAACAGTATTCACACTGTCAACTGCTATAGCACGCTAGGAGCAACACTACTACTATACTAAGATACCTAGCCACTACTGTCACTAAGGAACGCCTTTAAACATCTCTATGCTCTACAGTGACGGAAAAATTTTTCTCCAAAGGGAGCTGGATCCTAGGAATGCACGATGAGTAGTATAATGCAGGGGGCGATTCCCCACTACACTAGGTATTACAGAGAGAACAATCGAGCCTGACTTACCTTCTGTACCTAGTGGACAGCGCCCAGTCACCTGCTCTGGTTGCGGAACAAGAGGCTATACTTATTCTTGATGTTCTCATAAAGTTAATTAGTAATTAGTCTTATGTTATTGCGTTGATATTTGGAGCTTTAAATCTACAAATTATGAATTTCGACGTTCGGGCGGC
Source organism: Mycosphaerella populi pn0402 (assembly GCA_002153405.1). Lineage (NCBI taxonomy): Eukaryota > Fungi > Ascomycota > Dothideomycetes > Mycosphaerellales > Mycosphaerellaceae > Mycosphaerella > Mycosphaerella populi. The sequence continues at coordinate 62,579 of KZ119475.1, forward strand.
CAGGGTTCACGTTACCCCTCTCACACGGACTCTACCATCGGCCGAGTCTGACTCATTTACCTCTCCCGGATACGATCCGGAAATCATAAGAAGACAAGTGGTTTGCCTGGGACTGTAGTATTCACTGGAACCATTGATAAAGCCTATCATTTTTTGACATTGACGTGATCGTCTCGATCTGTCTTGAATAATGAATGTCACACACGAGCGGACACCCTTCGGGAAACCAATGCTCAAGCACTGGGGATTCAAATCGACGTATAAAAACCTCAACAACGGCAAGTGCCTCTTTATGAACAAACCACAAGAAGTACCTTATCTTACCGAAGCCCTTTAGGCTCATTTGGCGCACACCCTCTGCAAGTTCGTGATGTCCAGAGAGCTTTCATGGAGGACGCAGACGAGCGTCCTGATCCGTTCATCAGAGTGCTTCAATCCAATATCCTCCAGCCAGCACGGCAAGAAATTGCGGGGCTTTTGAATGCGCCAAAAGACGAGTGTGTTTTTGTCAAGAACGCGACTACTGGCGTGTATACTATCTTGTACAACCTGAACCTGAAGGCCGGCGAGACGATCATTCTATTCGACGCTGTTTACGGTGCCGTCGAGAAGGGCGCAGTATCTCTTCAGGAGCACGAAGCTTTAACATACCGGAAAGTCGAGTTCACGTACCCAATTAGTGAAACTGAACTTGAGAGCCGGTTTCGCGAAACTGTTCGGAAGGCCCGTGAAGAGGGCCTCAAGGTGAAAGCTGCTGTATTTGACACAATAGTGAGTAATCCTGGGATTCGTTTCCCATTCGAACGTTTTGTTCGAGTTTGTCGCGAAGAAGGTATTCTGAGCGTGATTGATGGAGCACATGGCGTGGGCCATATCAAGTTGGATATGAGCACGTTGCAACCCGACTTTTTCGTTTCCAACTGCCACAAGTATGTCTGGCATATACAGGATAGTCTCAACACAAGCTGACAATACCAGGTGGCTATATACCCCTCGTAGCTGCGCTGTTCTATATGTCCCAAAACGCAATCAGCATTACATGCGCTCCACTATTCCCACATCATGGGGATTCATTAGTGACGAGGCCTCGCCTAATACCGCGCCCTCAGTTCTCCAAGATCCCTCGGCACCTAAGACAAATACAGCTTTCGAAGAGTTGTTTGAGTTTGTTGCGACCACCGATGACTCTGCGTATCTCTGCATCCCTGCTGCCCTGAAATTCCGACGGGAAGTCTGCGGCGGCGAAGACGCCATCATCGCTTACACCGAAAAACTTGCCAATGAAGCCGGTGACGTCGTCGCAGACATTCTTGGGACTGAGGTTCTCCAAGAGCCTGATTTGAAGCCCGGGGAGGTGAGTAACATGCGCCGATGTGCGATGACGACTGTTCGCTTGCCTATTGCCGTCACCGATAACGCGCAACCTGTTCCGGGCGCATGGGCCACGATTTCAGGGAAAGAGGCCCCTCGCGCTTTTACATTTATTGGGCGTGAGATGATGCAAAAGTACGATACTTTTCTTCCGACTTTTCAACATGGCCCTTGGCTGTGGACGCGCCTGAGTGCGCAGACGTGGTTGGAGAAAAGCGACTTTGAGTGGCTTGGAGGCGTGTTGCGGGAACTGTGCGAGCGGGTTTCTCGCAACGAGTACTGAGTCAGAAATAAATGGTGATAGTTTGTTATCGAAGACTTTAGAATACCACTTCATCCCATAGTCTGAATGTCTCAAGCTAGGCAAGCACGGCTTCCTTGTTGGCTAGGAGAGCTGTATACTAATAAAATCCCCAAGAGGTCATGAATGCCTTGGTAGCGAATCATCCATAATTCACTCCTCATGAATATCAGTAAGACAGAGGTCCAGAAACCTTAAAAAAAAGCAGGCAAAACTATATGCAGGACGAGTCGACCTTATTGGCTCATCTCTTTCATCACGCAATCAATAGCACGGATAACCGAAGATCACCTCATATTGGCACGAACACCTCCAATCTGAGATGCGGGGTTCTGTTTGCTCTTATATAGACAGCGCCTGCCCTCAAGGTACCCTGATTAACTCCACCTGATATTCCGAATCTGATCGAACAATGTCTGCCGCCCAAGAAGTCGAAGCCGCCAACTCCAACTATGCAGCCTCCTTTACCAAAGGAGACCTAGCGCTCCCACCAGCTCGGTAAATTATTCCTCTTGCCTTCTGGATTAATACCACCGGTCTCTAACATGCTTCGTTTGTGTTTGTAGGAAATTCGCTATAGTAGCGTGTATGGATGCGCGACTCGGTACGTTCCCCACAGACCCACGCCTATACAAATAACGTAACGGCATTGAGATGCTGACACTCTTTAATTACCATAAAGATACGGCCCGTGCCCTGGGCCTTGAAGAAGGCGACGCACATGTGATCCGAAACGCTGGTGGTCGTGTTACTGATGCCCTCCGAAGCATTATAATCTCTCAGCAGCTACTTGGAACCCGAGAGATTATTATTGTTCACCACGTGAGGCAGCTAATTAATCGAAATCAAAACTCAAACTGACTCAAAATCACGAATCTAGACCGATTGTGGTATGCTAACGTTCACGGATGACGTTCTCCGCGCCAAGGTGCGGAGCGACCTACACCAGAACGTTGACCATATTGCGTTTTTGCCCTTTGGAGATGTGAAGCAAAGTGTCCTGGAAGATATCAAAATTCTGAAGGATAGCCCTCTTGTGCTGGATGTCCCCATCTCGGGATACATTTATGAAGTGGAAAGTGGCAAGATTGTCAAGGTGGAGTAGATTTGATTACTTCAAGTCTCTACTTGGATTTGAATAATGATATTTGAATTATGAAAGACAAGATCATTCAAGAATAGAAGAGATCACATGGCCTTAGGACTATTTATTATAGCCTGGCTTTGCGCCCAGTTGATTGGGTGTGTGAATCCGCTCACCGACACCCCCGCCTCAGCCTCTTCTCACTACCTTTCACAGTGAAAGTAGCATCAACAAATCATATCTGGATCCTACCCCGCACGCGTGGTCATAGAGCCATAGAGTCACCTAAATCTACGTGGTTTGATGCAGCGCCAAGCTGAGCTGACTGTAGCGTGAAGTGGGAGCACAAGCACGAGTCTCGAAGCTACTCGAGAGTTTGACATCTGGGCTGACAGCTACAGTTGCAGCTAGCCAATCGGAGGCATAAAGACTAACCGGATCAGGGATAGCATGACTGGACACCAAGCCTATTCCGGCCTAGCGCTATCTCTCCCCCCGCGTGGAAATGTCGCCGCGTTCGAACGTTATTACCGACGGGACATTTTTATGGGGCCAATTCCCCAGAGGCATTCCTTTGTCTCATCCCCCTTCTGAGCCTGGCACGCCCCCGTCGCCATGGCTGCTACTACCACTTCTACGGCCGCAGCGTCCTCAACAACCCGCGCCAGTGCGCAGGGTATCCTCCAGGGAGGAAATCCGTCGCACTATGACTCCTCGAACCCCATCGTTATGTTTATTATGCAGGTACGACGGGGCATCGGTAGCTCGGTTTGGCATGCGCCTCAACTAACACAGACATGAATTTTAGGCTGGCATCATCATCATCCTCTGCCGCCTCATTCATTGGCCACTGTCTAAGATTCGCCAGCCCCGGGTTATTGCAGAGGTCATTAGTGGAATCATCTTAGGGCCTTCAGTAATGGGCCATATCCCCGGCTTCACCGATGCAATATTCCCCAAAGCGAGCATCCCTAGCTTGAGCACCGTCGCAAATCTCGGCTTGATCCTTTTCTTGTTCCTAGTGGGTCTGGAGACGGATGTGCGGTTTCTGGCGAACAACTGGCGAGTAGCTCTGAGCGTATCGGCAGCCGGAATGATACTGCCCTTTGCGTTCGGCTGTGCAATTGCTTACGGACTGTACCATGAGTTCCGCAATGACCCCGGCACTGTAGCTGTGGACTTTGGCACATACCTGCTTTTCATTGGTATTGCCATGGCAATTACTGCCTTCCCAGTGCTCTGCCGTATCCTGACTGAACTAAAGCTGCTCGGTACTAGAGTCGGTGTTATCGTTCTTTCCGCTGGCGTTGGGAATGATGTCGTTGGTTGGATCTTACTTGCGCTCTGTGTGGCGTTGGTGAATGCAGATTCGGGCCTCTCGGCGCTTTGGGTCTTGCTTGTCGCTGTTGGATACGTGCTATTCTTGGTTTTTGCTTTCCGGCCTCTCTTCGTTCGATTTCTCGAGCGTACGGGTAGCTTACAGAAAGGCCCTAGCCAGTCGGTTGTCATGCTGACTCTTTTGGTCGTTCTGGCGTCGGCATTCTTTACGCAGGTTATCGGAATTCACGCTATTTTCGGTGGGTTTGTGGTCGGACTTATCTGCCCACATCGAGGTGGCTTTGCGATCAAGATGACAGAAAAGATTGAGGATCTGGTCGGTGCAATGTTTCTTCCCCTATACTTCACTTTATCCGGCCTGAGCACCAACCTGGGACTGTTGAATGATGGCACCGTTTGGGGCTATGTGGTTGGCATCATTGCGATCGCTTTCATCACCAAGGTTGTTGGAGGTGCAATTGCTTCTCGTTTCTGTGGAATGCTCTGGCGGGAGAGTTTTGCCATCGGCGTCCTCATGAGTTGCAAAGGATTGGTGGAACTTATCGTTTTGGTATTTGTTCTGCGTCTTGCTAATTTAGAGTACACTTCACTAACAAAGATTAGAATATTGGTCTCCAAGCAAAAATTCTGAGTACACGAACATTCACGATGTTTGTTGTGATGGCTCTTATTGTGACATTCATGACGACGCCACTGGCCATGCCTCTCTACCCACCTTGGTATCAAATCAAAGCGGAACGGTATCGGCGTGGAGAAATTGACTGGGAAGGAAATGAAAGACAGACCGATCAACGCGCTGACAGCCTTACTGCGGTCAAGGATCAGTTAAAGACCTTCCCAGTTCGAAAATTGCTCATCTATCTACGGAGAGATGGCCTCTATGGCATCTATACTCTGGCGGCTCTCTTAAGCCCAACTGGCGACAAAGCTGCACTATCACCTCGCGTGCATCCATCTCGAAAGGTCAAACCCACAGAACAAACTGTAGAGGATAAGGGGGTGGCAGATGAAGATGAGGCGCTCCAAGTCCATGGCGTCCGGCTGGTGGAACTCACAGACCGTGATTCTAGTGTGATGAGAGTATCAGCCGCAGATCACGTTCTATGGGATCCAGTAGTCAACGCATTCCGTGCTTTTGGTGACTGGCATGGTGTCTCTTTCGTCGCAGGTGTTTCTGTGGTGCCTGAACATGCTTATGCAGACACCATCGTCGATATGGCCCGACAAGATACGACCGATCTTTTGCTCCTACCATGGAGTGAGAGCGGATCACTTGTGGATCATCAGAGCGACTCGGAAATTGACCCCAGCGCGCGATTCTCAAATAATGAATACTCTAGCTTTGTTGCTAACATCCTGGACAATGTTTCCGGACATGCTGGAGTTCTTATCGATTACACTGCAGCATCGCAGGCTGCTTCTTCTCGGCCTAATATCCAGCGCGTCGCAAGCGGGCTCACTGCACAAGGCTCTCTTGGTGCTAGCCTGCCTTTCGGGAATCGCTCTCATCACCTCGTATTGCCGTTCCTTGGTGGCGAGGATGATCGGCTCGCTCTTCGTCTTATTATCCAGTTGGCCCAGAATGACCAGGTCACTGCTACTGTCATCTTTCTCCCGGGCTCAGCAGCTACTTCTTCGACAAAGCAGTCGGATACCGTGTTCTTTGACACCGTCCGGCAGTCTCTTCCAACTGGATTGGAAGAGCGCGTGTTATTCACTAACTTCCCTGCAAATGAATCTTTGAGCGATCCTAGCCAGCAGGCACTAGTTGCTGTGCGGGAAGAACTCAAGTCGACCAGCGGCAAGCCCGGTAGTATCGTCGTGCTAGGTCGCCGCGGAAACTCTGATGAGGGTATTACCATCGGTTCGGAAAGCTTGATTGGTAATGGGACTCGTCAAGCATTGGGCAGTATTGGGTCCGCCATTGTTGATCCAGACAATGAGGTATTTGCTAGCGTTCTTGTCTTGCAGGCAGGGGGGAATGCTATATCTCTTGAGCATTTCAAGTAATCTCCAGGGAGAAAGCATTTAGATTTGCGTCTCGAATACTAGCAAGTATATTTTCATCCCCATATATTCGTGTTCCAAGTGTCCGCACCGTGTAGATAGATGTAAAGTGGCTCGGCGGGAAATCTGCTGTGGGGGCCATGTGACATGGTTACCTGTCAGGCGTACATTGAATCGAGAAAATGAAGGCAACAACATCGAGAAACAACTGCTGACTTGGTTCGGGTGATAAGTTTCCTGTGAATATTATGACTCTGTTGATCTCCCTTTTATCTCCTTTTCTAATCTTCCTTGCAACTTCCCACCTCCATTCATTTCACTTCCATTTTTAGAGACAATACCACTGATAATCGACATTCAACCCTGCCCCTTTCATGCAAGCCTGCTCTCCCCAGTCGATCTTAAATTCGACCCATTTCTTAATCCGACTGAGGAAGTCAAATTGCCGTCCGCGAATCCACTCTCATTAAACATGCGCTCAAGTCGTTTGCGATTCAATCTTGACTGCGAATGACAACACGCTAAACTTCAAGTTTTAATAACTATCGCCTGAAGATTTAAAAATCACTCGGCCTTTTTGGGCCTAAGAGCTCGGCAGAAATGCAGGTGCCCAAAATCAACCCTATTGACTTGATCCCCAAGTTGAAGGATGAACGAAACTACCAAGCCTGGGCCCAGCAACTCCGCCGCGCCGCCCGCGAATTCGACAGGGACATGCTGTCACTAATCGAAGGAAAATGGCGTCCGGCGATCAGAAAGGCACGCATCAAGCCCTGCGATGACAGGATCCGCAAAATCCTCGCCTCCCACTACCGCTGCCGCGAAAGAGACATCCGCCGCTGTGAGATCAAAGAATGGACTTCCAAAAACATCACCGACCTGAACGATGAACTGATGCACTGGACCGAACTAAACAATAAGGCGATGCATCTGATCAAGTGCTCTCTCACCGAGAAGATCCGACCTCGGATCCGCAAGATCTACAACGCCGACGAAGCCTTTTCCACCCTTAAGACTCTTTACGGACACTCGAATGCCTACACTTTCCCATACTGGTACTCTGTCTGGTCCGGCATTATCTTTAAGCGAGGTGACAATCCCCGCGAGTTCGTGCGACAGTGGTTCGAGGCGCTGCACAGTTTGCTCGAAGTCTCTGGCGACGCTCCTTTGCCGCTCCAGTTCCAGTGGGCGCAGTTTCGGGAGGCTATTCGCGATAACCCTTCTGCGAGGTTTTTCTACGGGCATGCAAAATTTGATCTTGGGAATCGGAATATTCTTGAAGAGCTTGCAGATGAGTTTCTCGAGAGCCAAGAGCAGGTTGATAAGGGGGGTAGTAGGTCAGCGAAGAGTGGAAGCTGCTCGCGATCCAAGTATTGAGGCCTTGCAGCTCTTGTGATATTCATTTGACCCGAAAATATGGTCATAAAGCTCTTGAGGTGGAACAGAATAAGGATAACCCTTCGAGGCATGGGATATGAAGTGTGGTTTACCCGCCGCGGAGGTCAACTTTATCGGCTGAGCTTTCACACTATTAAGTATCATAATTACTATGACCTCATTCTAATTGAATGATATCCCCCCTCCCGGAAATATTTTCAAGGTTCTCTATGGCAGAATATTTCAAATAATCACTTATATACCTCGCTAAATAGACTCTATGCAGTGGTCACGCCATGGAAGTTGATAAAGGAGTGTGGCACAACGTAGTTCCAAGGTTGGGTGGGGTGGTAGGTATAACCTAATCGTGATCTCTAGCTCAAATCCATTCATCGTGTCATATCTTGCTAAGCAACACAATCTGTCTATCTATGATACCCCAATATCGGAACATGCTTATACCGTTTGCTATTATCGCGTAGTCGTAAGCATTATTCAAGGCTGTGCAGATATCTGGCCCCTTTCCCTCTGTCTCCGAATCTCTGCCGCCACAACATCTTCCACTTCGGGCGCTTCGATTGGGTGCTTCTTGAAAAGATAACCCGCGATCAAAGCAATTACAGCAATAGCACCCATCCACACCGTTGTTGCACTATCAATCAAATAATCAGTATGAGTGTCACAACCCCTAATGGCAATACCATGGAACATACGTGAAGCCGGGGATATATCGCGGCGCATCCTTGTCTGGCCACAGAAAGACCCCATAGATTGAAGCAGTGTTTCCAAGGGCGTTGACAAGACCGATAGCAACAGCACGCTTTTCTGCTGGATAACAAATGATGTTGGCAACCCACATAAGCACGAGGGGGGAGACGCCATAAATGCAGCCGAAGGCGAAAGTGGTAAAGATATCTAGTTCGAACTATTTAGTGTCTTTGGGACCGGCAGTATACAGTTTGCAGATGAAGAGCTTACATCGGACGATCTCATTTGTGACGGTACAAACGACGATGAAAAATACGGTTCCTATCGCGGAAAATAGGGAAATGAACATGGCTTTTTGCTGGAAATAATCTGCCACAAAGCACATTGCCAGGATAAAGACTACAGCGCAGGCGTAAGGCGGGATTGTGTGGTCTGGGAGTTAGGAAGAATGGAGGTTAGCTCAAGTACGTATCCCGGCTGAGACTGTTTCATACTCACATTGACCTTGCCAGTCTTCCCATCCAAAACTCTTCACCAAAGTCGGAATGAAATATTGGATCGTTTGAGCTCCAGTAACTAGAGCGTATAAGAGGGCAAGAATCCAAGTTCGCCAATCCCTAACAACCATCTTCAGAGCTTCCGACTCTGAAATTTGACCATGGGCAGCCTGCGCATTTCCCAAACCATCGTAAGCTAAACGCTGGGCAGCTAATATTTGCTCTTCAGGACTAAGCCACTTGGTGTTAGATGGATAGTCCGCCATGAAGAACCATAGTACCAATCCGACAGAAGACGAGCCACATCCCTCGATGATCTATGATGGGTTAGAACACAGGGCGCAGTCACCCCGAGATCGACTTACAAAAAGCCAGCGCCAACCAGCAATACCGCGGACTCCATCAAGGTATTCAGTAATCAAGCCAGCAAGAAGGCCGGAGATAGCACCTGCGACCGCAACAGCAGTATAATAGACTGCAAATCGACTGGCAAGTTCGTATCGTCGATACCTATACAAGTTAGAGCCACTACAGGCTATTGCCTTGATGCAGAAGTCGCTCTTACCAAGACGATAAATAGAAAGCAATTCCAGGTGCAAACCCAGATTCAATAAATCCAAGAACAAATCTCACACCAGCCAACTGTTGCCAGTTATTTGTCAAAGCCATTAGAGCCGCAATCAGTCCCCAGAGCACAGCCAGGGTGCAGAGGTACAGAGAAGGTCGCACTCGAGCAATAATCATATTGGAAGGAACCTCGAATATAACATAGGAGACAAAGAAAAGTAGCAAAATCACCGAGTACTGATTCGATGTTAATTTGAAATCATCTGCGAGTCCGCCAGTCTTTGCATTGCTGAAATATGTCCATGTATTAGCGAGTAACGAATAGAAGCGACCACGAAAACAACGACCTACCCAATATTGGCTCGATCTAGATATCCCAAGACAAACAGTAGCCAACAGCAAGGCTTTATTTTTTGTTAGCCATTGACTCGGCGTGCTCAAACGACCTACATCAGTGTACAAGCCGAAAAGGAGGATAGACTCACGATGACACGGAAGTCCAACTTCCGAAGTAACTTCTTCTCTTCTGGGCATCCTGGTACATAGGCTGCCGCTAGAGAGGCAGCTGTTACATGATTTACCGTCTCCTCCCATTCTTGAGGAGACTTCTGCTGCTCTGGGTTCTCGAAAGGCATTGTGACACAACGCTTATGCACAGCCGTCCAAGAGAAACAAACCCGCGCGAAAGGGGGTCATGGCCTTTGCTTTAAATAGAGCATGCATGCCAAGAAAATACAAGCTCACTCCGCTTCTGCAAAAACTGGGGAAATGTGACGCGGGGAGGAGTCGGGGTTCGGCCGATGAAGAAGAAAGCTTGTCTGCAGCATCGCCCTGGTGTTGATTTATTTGGTCCTTTTGAACCATTTCTACATTTTGATATATTTCAATATTCACTTCAGGGTACATTAATGGATATCCTCTCGTTAGTGAAGCTCTTGAAACCTTTTCTCGAAATTATGTACTAATCAGCCCATAACTATGCGCGGCTTCCTGGACTCTGGGACCGGCAAAGATACGGGTCGTGGCCGGCGGGATTTGCCCGACTATCTTTTGCAGCTGCCAGCTTGACCGAATGATCTTGTCTTGATAGGTGCTGATTCATGTGGAACTTCATAATCGACAAGCTTCTGATGGCCCATGCCTCGTCTTTTCCGCTCATATTGCATCGATGTATACAAACGCAATACCCACATAATTCTACGCCAAGAAAAAGACTAAAACTAGTTATTGCCACTATGGTGGATCAAATAAAGAACTCTGATAGGTTTTGAACACTTTATCGACTGCAATATGCAACTTCCACCACTTCATAAAACGCCGACTTTGTTCCTTGGTTATCTGCTGGATTAGAGGACGCTGGCTGGAGGCGGAAGACGAGTGGCGATCCTTTTTTGGCGCGGAACGGTTGGAATGTTCTTCGCCATTTTCCCCTCATCATCACTCTAGTCATGCCCACTCCATACCGAAGAGCATGTGGCCATTGCATTAGATCTAAGCGGCGCTGTGACCTGGCTGTGCCGCGATGTCACCGTTGTGAAGTCCGGTCGCTCGACTGCCATTACCAAAATGCTAACCCCGGGCCCGAAAATGAAGACCCAGGACATGTGGATCACCGCGCCATTCCCATTTTTGAGGATTATAGCCAGCTCACTCAAGATTCTTTGTTGAATCCTGTGGTGTCTGGAGGGGACATTGACATGGCTATGGATATTTTGAGCGCCAATTCGCCAATTCCTTTGCCAGACTCTACCGAATGGTGGGACGAGATGGCAAATATTGAGCAGTTGGCCGTCCCCGACCGACTCGAAATTAATAGCACGCCTAGTAATCGTGTGCTATCAGGTCAAAAGTACCAGCAAAGGATCATATATGCATTACAACGACTGAAGCTTCTACCTTCTTTGTTCGCCATGAATGGCAAAAACATCTTCATACACAAAAATCTATATGATGCTCAGATACCCGAAGTGCTTGGCGATATTATGACTCTCTGTGCCCTTTATGATACCAAATCTGAAGCAAATGAAGATATGGTTTATCGTATCATCGGCCAAAAGTCTCAGCGCTTGCAAGATGGCTTCGATGTGCACGCCCCTGCTCTCGAGTTTCTGGCCTCGATCCAAGCTCTCATTCTGATACAGATTATTCGGCTATTTGACGGCGACATCCGCCAGCGTGCTGAAGCTGAACGCACACAATCTGTTCTTCTGGCTTATATTTGCGTTTTACAGCACAAGATGCAAGCAATCGGGGATAGCTGGCGAACCGAACTTATATCCCAGAAAGAAACCGCCGATGCGTGGAATAGCTGGTTGTATGCAGAAAGTGTAAGGCGGACTGTGATTATAGGTCATATGCTGGATGGACTATATTGTTTCCTGAAGCAAGGGTGGGATGAATCGCACGATTCGTTTATGCTGTTGTCTTTCTTTGCACAAAAGGATTTGTGGGATGCTTCTTCAAAGTACCAGTGGGAGATGGCTGTTAATCAGAAGAATGCCTGCCCGATTCACTTTGCGTCTTGGGATGTGAGCATCCAAGACGTGAGTCCTGGCGATTTAGACGACCTGGGGATGATGATGACAGCATTGATGAAGGGCGTTGATCACTGTCGCTACTGGGTGGGACCACAGTTGCTTGATAAATTTGGCCTTCAACCTTGATCTTCCGTCAATCTTCTCAAGTCATGATCCATTTTACGATAGTAACCCTTTGACCAGTTGTATTTCTAATCAATGTAATAAAATCCTGCCTTCCAGATTTCAACGATATCTTTGTCCTATCTGGTTAGCTCTTCTGCGCGGTAGTCCTCCTAAGCTTCCGCTCTTCCACCTCAAGAGTCTTTATCCGGTAAGGCTTCCACCAGTTCTCGCCCCGCGGCGGAAGCAACAATGGCGATTATAAAGCTCCCAATCAAATACACAGGCAATACAGATTATTTGCTATAAGTAAAGAATTTTCCCCGAGTTGTTCCAATCTAGGACAGTAAACCGATTCACCAATTCCAAAAATCTATCAAAGAAAACCCACTACCGAGTTCTCTACCTTGCAATGTCGGACACGAAATCAGATAAAGAGCCCGGCGATGGCCAAACTATGACTGCTGTGTATGTTTCAGGAGCAGATACAGAAAACCCTCTCTCTGTACTAAAAATAGGACCCCTCCCTGTACCTCCCATACCCGAAGGCTACGTGCGCGTGAAGATGGCAGCCGCTGGAATGAACTACCACGACATTTTCTCCCTCACAGGCATTGCCCTGACAGTTCCCACATACCCACGCATTCTTGGCTGTGAAGGCGCTGGCTATCTCGACGACGGAACACCAGTAATCTTGTACCCTCTCCTGGGCGACCCGGAATATTTCGGCGACGAGACAATCAATCCGAAGAGAGACGTTTTCTCAGAGAGTGCCGATGGCACATTCGCCGAGTACGTCGTCGTGCCTCGTCGGAATACCTTACCTCGACCAGCCGAATTGGATGATATCTCCGCGTCTGTTCTTGGAGCTGCCTGGCTCACGGCATACCGTATGATCTTTACAAAGTCCGGTCTTAAGCCTGGCCAGATTATGCTAGTGCAAGGGTCGTCCGGTGGAGTTGCCACAGCACTGATCCAGCTTGGTTCAGCCGCTGGAATGAGAGTGTGGGTTACCGGTCGGACTGAGGAGAAAAGAAATCTGGGATTAGAGCTAGGGGCAGAGCGGGCGTTTGCGCCAGGCGCGGAACTCCCCTCTAAGGTTGACTCTGTATTCGATCTTGCGGGTGAAGCTACTTGGGCTCATTCAATGGCTTCTGTGAAGATGGGAGGCTCGGTTGTAACCTGTGGTGTGCATGCTGGAGCCAGCGTGTCGGTGGAACTGCATCAAGTGTTTGTCAATCAGGTTAGTATTCAGGGTGCCTTTTTGGGCTCGTTCCAAGAGTTCAAAGATTTAATTCAATATGTGGTCGGGAAGCGCATATCCCCTAAGATTGGGAAGATCGTGGCTGTATCGAATGCGCATGATGCTTTTGAAGCAATGTACGAAGGCCGAACAGATGGTAAAATTGTCGTTACTTTCTGAAATCAGAAGTTATGATTGAGGATAAAAGTCTAAATATTATATTATAGATATTATCTGCAATGGATTATTGTTAACAAAACCACTACCATTTTGTTTTGATCGATTAGCTAGTAGGTTGTTTTGACTTACCATGCCGTTCGTTAATCTTCAGTAGAATCATTGAACACTGTTTAGAAACTTCGATCCTCGCTTTTTAGAAAGGAGGGAATTCATTCTAGACTATTATCTATTGTATTCTGAATAGCTGATAGAACTTTGAGGTAAATGCCTATGCAATAAATTAGCTCATGGACCAACAGACCCCGAAGTAGAGGACAATACCAGCGACTCGCCATCTGTGGCTCATCATATCTAAAGCGGCTTTGCAGTCTGATAAACCTGCCAGGGCAGATTCATCGTTTCTTTCACTTGCTAGCCAGGCTAGAGTGACAGAGCAGAGATAGATGGAGTGGGGCGCAAAAATAGAAAGACTATCTAAGTCTTCTTCTGCAAGCTGCTTGATGTTTATCGCAAATTGGAGAACTCTTGTCGCAGTATTTTTCAATAATTCAAGAGCTTCTGCGGTGGCAGTCCGGGCTAAAGCTTCCACTTGCGCGTCTGAACCATCTGTCTTGTCAGAAAATGATTCACAAGAATGAGTGCTACAGATCTTTAACATTGCACTGCTTTGAATCAGCATTTCATAGTATTGATATCCCAAGGTAATTTTCAGTGTTTCGACTTACCTGAAGCAAATAGCTAAAGAGCTATAATTAGCACTCGATTCGAAAGCCTCTGACAGTATCACGTCGCATAGAGATTGTGTTGTTTGGTAAAGTAATCGAAACTCCTCTATGACGAGGCTGATTCTCATTTCGTCGGAGTCGCAATGTCTAATCACATGGCCAACGAGGTTTGCAGCTTGAGCCATTCTTGCAAATGGACTTATCTTCACATCCTTCGGAGACGATACAAGAACTCTCTCGGGATGAAGCATTTGCTATTTATCGACCCAGTAAGTATCAAGGACTGGATTTATTCATTATCAGACTTGGCATGAGAGCACTTACGCCTTCGTCCCAGGCGTTGTCATCGGTCGGTACGTACGAGTTGCCCCGTGGATCTTCCGTACATAATGGTCGATCTTCAGATCCTAGCGTTCCAAACCTGGATGTATATCATTAGCTCAAAGATTCTCTGCCTCCATTGATCAAGGTGTTTTGATGCTACGTCGAGAATCCATAGCGTTCCAAGAACTTACCTATCGAGAATCAGGATAAGCCACCAGACCCTCAGTCTTTCCTCCCAGTCTATCCACCTTATTGGCTCGCGAGGTAATTGTAAAGCGCATTCGTTATGGATGCCAAGTGCAATGCCTTGGCGAGCCACAAGACCTATCGTTGTATAGGCAGACGGGTAGATCGCATGGCCCATCTCATAAACTGCAATGAGAAGGCCGGCCTGCACGGATCGCAAGGACAAATACCCAGCAGCCTCTAGAGTTGCTGCAAATTGCTTAATAGCTAAGTATAAAGTAGATCGCGGTGATGAAGTAGGATTTGTAGACAAGAGTTCCATGCATACTAACAACAATGCACCGTCTGGTCTCAATTGGGAAGAAATCATTCGATTCACATTCAGTTTGCTGACGATCGGCATCCAGGGGTGGATAGTTTGCAAATAAAAGGATAGTATGCTTTGTATTTTTGCATTGTCCCCTAGTGTATTTAGGAGTCTTTCAGGGATAGCGATGCTCGGATATTCGGTGGATGCCTGAAGACGCTTTGCCATTTCCATGTCTAGGAAGGCCGTCTGAGTGTAGAATACAGGATGATAGTCGTCGCTGAGACCGGCTTCTCCGGTGGGGCTCTCAACAGCTGCAGCAGAAGATTTACTAGATATTTTGGACACGATTTGCTCCAGGTTTCTCATCTCGGACCTGAGATTGCTAATCTCCTGCTGTGGCAAGTCTGGTTCAGGCCCGTACAAGCATGGCTGCTGTGCTCTTTGGCGATACTAAATTTAGCTTCTTTGCACAGTAAGAACTCTAATAAGTTTGCTCTCACCTAATGCATAATGAACAACTTGGCAGACTCTTGTCACAGCGTCGCTTATTTTTCTTGCAGCGGACGCAGGCCCGCTCGGCTATATCAGCCGGGGGCGTGCTCATGTAGTCCATGGAGTGATTAAGTGATCAGTTTGGGGAATAAGTTGATTCTTCATCTATGGATTGAGTCTCAGAGTGGGAGGCCGCCCAGCTAGTAACCAAGCCCGCAAACCCAGAGGGGCAAAATCGTGCACTATTAGACTGCATGACCCCGCTGCGGCCGCAATCGCCGCACGAAATCTTATCGAGCGTGGTACACTAGGCCATATATGGTTTAGTGTACTGTAAATCCCCTTCCACCAGGGATAGACCGAGGATGCGCAGCACTGCTTTCAGGGATTTGAAAAACTTTGAGCTGATTGTCGAGCATGTAATAGCGCGGGGAGATTATTTCCATTGAGAGGGTTTTATGAGTACCCAGGTAGGCCCGGAGATAAGAATTGATACTATCGGGGCAGCGGCCGCCACACCCATCTGAAAAAATGGAGTCGTCATTGCTACTTAACATGAGAAACTTGACCCTGTGAGCGTATATATTTGTGTGCAAAACACGAGATTTTAAGCTTTCTTTAAAATATTTTTCTTTCCCATTTCAACCTTGGAATCTTAAAAACATACCATAGACTCGATGGCTGCAATTTGGTCTCAACAATTCCCCCCGAAGCCAACTTTCACGGAAAAGGAATGTGAAAGTCTTGCCGGAAAGGTTAGTTCAGGCTTATACTCTTCAGATCTATTGGCTCACCCCATGCGCAGGTCTTCATCGTCACTGGGGGGGCTTCAGGTGTTGGCCGTGAATTGGTCAATATCCTCTACGGAAAAAATGGCACCGTCTATATCGCGGCTCGATCAGAGGCAAAGGCCGAAGAAACTATTACCTGGTGCCAGTCACAGTTTCCTTCCTCCAATGGAAAACTTCACTTTCTGCATCTAGATCTTGGTGATCTAGTACAAGTCGATGAAGCTGCCAAAGACTTCATGAGAAAGGAAACAAGATTGGATGTTCTCTGGAATAATGCTGGTGTTATGTTTCCTCCTGAGGAGGATACCACCAAGCAGGTATGGTTTTTTTTACTATCATTGAATTATATTCCAACGGGTCTAATTTCTCCTGCTCTTCCATAGGGTTACGAGCTCCAGTTAGGTACGAATTGTATTGGGCCGTTCGTATTCACACAAAAGCTTCAGCCTATTCTTGCAAAAACGGCGTCCCTTGAGCCACCTGGTGCTGTAAGGGTGGCATGGGCCGGATCTGTTGCAATTGATATGAGGGCTCCATACGGTGGCATTGATATGGAAAATATTACCTGGAAGAAATCCAAGGGTAGCAGTATGGATAAGTATGCTCAGAGCAAAGTGGGGAATATGTTCCTGGCATCGGAGTTTGCCAAGAGAGATCGAAGTCAAGGCATCATGCATGTCGCTTTCAATCCAGGCAATTTGAAGAGTCCTCTGCAGAGACATGTGTCGAACTTTCTCAACTATCTTTTTGTGAGTCTAACTGATATCCATGTCTGTTATGTTTTATCGAACTGTGAGCCTAATATTTACATGATTTAGTCATGGGTACTCCACCACCCTAAAATGGGCGCATATACCGAGCTCTTTGCGGGCCTTTCTCCCTCTCTCACTTTTGACCAGACTGGGTCATATATCATCCCCTGGGGCCGAGTATATGAACCACGACAAGACCTTTTGGATGCTATGAAGGGACAAGGAGAGGGCGGTTCTGGAGTTGCAGCTGCGTTCTGGGATTGGTGCAACTCCGAGGCAGCAAAACATCTTTAGCCAATGAACCTCTCTGTAACTTTTGTTTTATTACCCGGGTATAAAATTACTGGATAAAAGGTCTCGCTTTTTTTTTTTTTTTTGAAATTATGGGTTTTGGAGTAAGCCGATGGTTGCTAGAATAGAGACAATATTTGTTCTGATTTTGATTGTCTTTAGTAATAAGAGAATAACACTAAGAGTGGATACATGTGACTTCTGTCAGCTCAGCCAAGACAGGTCCATTGTCAACAATTGCTACAGTGGCAAGTGTCACTGTCGATTCTCGTCTTTCCTTCCCTGTCTGTTTATCTCTCAGATGAAAAGTCGATTTATGTGCAAATGAGCCGCCTCCGCCCGATTGATTCTCGTCAACATTCGCGAGGAGTTCCTCACTCTTTTCAAGAATGACCTCACACGTTGAGCGGACTTCAATAATAGCCTTTTCGTAAGTCTCGCGATCCATAAGTTTTCCATTGATTCTGAGGAGCGTAAAACGGCAGAGTTAGTATACTTGTGAAAAGGTTAATCTCTGATTCACGTACCGAACTTTAAGATCAGGACTAAAGTATTTCTTCATCTCCTGGGCGCTGACTCCATCATCTGGCTGGAAGAACACTTTATCGAATAACTGGTCTACCCATTCTCCAGATATTCTGTTTGACTCGGATGACATTTTATCGAAGGGTCGAAAAGAAGGATTATCAGAGATTATCACGTCTGTCGTTTGGGGGAAAAAAATATAACGGGAACTTTGCAGTTGAAATACCTTTCAAAAAGTGAAAGCAATGCAAATTGCGGAAGCAACTTTGGAAGTGAGTCCCGCAGCGGGTGATCCACTTTTGCGGAAGTTTGTCTGCGGAAGTTCATGACCACAAGCTTCCGCAGTTCAAGGCAATGATCTTCTGGTCAGGTGCAATGCGTAAATTTTGCTCCTTGACCATAGGTAATGAGCAGTACTTTATTAGACTGTATTTACTATTCCAAGGTTTCCTCCAGTTCTTATTCAATATAATGATAAAGACGTCAAAAGTAAAGTTGAATACGCCGCGGCGGTAAGAGTCATTGTTTATTACAAATTTCTTAAACCTAGCAAGTGTTTCTCAGTACTGAATCTAAGTTCATTATTCATAAATCGTAGTCAAGTGTGACAGGAAGCTAAGCGTATTTCACATCGACATCAGGTTCGGTTACCTCTTGCGAAGTGAAGCTACAATGAGGAAAAGCTGCATCTGGGCAATGTGCAACTACGCCCCATTGGACAGGCTTATAAGCAGCATCAAAGTCATCATCAGGCGGATGGCAAGCTGCACTGACAACAACACTCATCCCATGCGCAACGGGCATTTTCGAATCTTTAGTCTCGCGAAAGCCGAGCAAGACAATTGCAAAGAAGATGCCGAGAGCGACTCCAAGAGCGGTTATAAGAGGAATAGTCGACACACCACATGTTACCAACGCCTTCGATGGTACAGGCTTGCTGTCGATTCCGTAGGGGAGCACTTGGACGTAGAAAAGACCTTCGGAAATGAACCAATGGATGAGAGTGAATCCCGCAAGAAGCGGAATGGCATATTCGTAGGGGATAGTCAGATACAGTGTCGACCGTTGCTCTCCTTGAGGGAATGATACCCTCAGGGTACGCCGACGAATTGCAAAGCTGTTATAATCAGCTGCAAGCAGACATCTTGTGAGGTGATCATTTAAGCAGTAGTATAGAAATGAGGCTGCCAACTGCGGAATGTTTGACACGAGCACAGAGCCGACAAATGATGCGACATAGCTTGTCAGGAGCGCAATTGATTGGATCTCGCCCCATCCTTGAATCTGCCACATGTGTATCAGAGGCTGGCTACTGTAGGCACCGTCTGAAGACTGTGTGGAGCTATTCATAGTTGCAAGAGCCGGGAAGAGAACACTTATGACAATGTAGGAGATCATAGCAAACCAAGTCATGATCCACATCCTAACGCTTGTTGCTTGTTTCCACATTTTAGGATCTGGCCGGACAGCGGCTCTCGGAATATTGTCTGTCCAGGGTTTGTACCTTGTTTGGAGAAAGTCAGGGTGAGGCTCTTGTTGGACAAGGTCTGTTCTTTCAAAACTCTTGTTTTCCGAGTTCCACGGACACTCTTTCTTTGAAGATACCATATCAGACGATAGGGTGCACCAAAATTTTGTGGTCAGATCTGGCCGCTGGAGGAAGGATGAGATGGCATCACCTATGGTAAGCATCAACTCCAGGCGATTTGTACGTAGCAAAAGCCACATACATATCACTTTGACTAGTCCGCAAATGATTATCGTAAACGCGATAGGCACATGGTAGAAGAGACCACATGCACCACCGGACCTCTGACTGAGACAATAATCAACAGTGATATGAGAATCAGCGTCCCACATTTGACTCTCGGCCGGGCAATATGTGGAGACATTTATATGTCCTCGAGCCTCAGGTCCAAACTTGCCATGGCCTTCGTAGACGTGGCCACCCGAGGTATAATCGTAAACCGATTTTTCCCAGGATGTATGGTTCAAATACTTCCACATTTGCTCTTCTGTGGGATTTTCATAGACGTAATGTACGAAATCTTTGATTTCGTCCATGTTCCATTTGATGACAGTCCCATTCAACTGGCTCTCCAGCCGTTCGGTATCCTCTACAAACCAAGTTGACAATCGATCAATGGGAGGGATAGCAGCACCATCAGCATTGACATTCTCCAGGCTGACACGGGTTAATTTTGACCATTCCAGGCCTGTCACATTCCACAGATCTTGTCCATTGATGTAGTAATTTGAGCAATATCCTGTCTGCGAATGGTCTAAGGTGCATGCCCATTCGAACCCAACATTGGATTTATCCAACTGTCCGCCCGAAAAAATATCAAAGCTCATGGGGCTGTTGTTTCGCGATGGATCCAGCTCTGCAATCCCGCCTGGATAGCCATACCCGGCCAAGAATATCCCTGTGCCAGGCCACGTCTTTTTAGTCACAAGAATCACACTCTTCCGATCTGAGACGTAGCTTGTTGCATATGCGTTGACACAATCTTCCCTGCTGAGGTATTCAAAGCCCCCATTCAGGATATCGGTTCGGAGATCAGATATAGTCCAATTCAAACGTTTTTCAGTGAAACAATTTCGATCTTCATAGTATGAGGTAGGCACGCTAGCATTCGACACAAAATCAGAGGGTGCGACGATTGCTGGATAAGTATTGGCGTTGAGGGAGGAGTAGATAACCGAGTTGTACCTTGGGGGCTCAAAAAAATCAGCAACTGCTTCCACAAACGTTAATTTGTCACTACTAGACTTACACCATCTGCATGATCATTGAGGTAAACAACAGCAGCCCCCATAAAACCTGGCTTGATCTTCTCATATTTCGAAAGTTCCGGTAGCTCGAAACACCAAGAGAGAGCCATGTGCCCTGGGCATGAGCTTTATCGACGTCTGTTCGGGACGGGGCCATAAGGATCGTACAGCAGTAACTACTCGTCGCGGTCATCGTCACGCTAAGCACGTTGATGAGTAGATGAAGGCCGATCTTCGTATATTTCGCTGTTTTACAAGAGCCCTGGTATATCGTGGTAGATCCAAAGCCGTGGTTATAATGTTTTGAAGCCGAAACCCCGACCGCCGCGACTGTGAATATGATGTTGATAATCAAGACTGCGATGTTTCCCCACATACACCATCGTACAGGATCTTGCCATGGAGGCTTCGTGTCCAAGTCGAGTATATCGTCGGGGTACGTTGGGGAATTAACGCCTTGAGGCCGCTCGACTTTAGAGGGTTTATGATGCTCTTGGGTGTCCAACTCTGAAACCGATGAAGCGGAGCTATAATTTCTAAAAGTTTATCAGTCCCCGAAGCGTAGAGCTCAAATGACAGTTGCGACAAACCCAAGTCGGGTATCCTCTGATATTTCATCTGGTAAGCTGTTCCGAGGACCTAGGGCATCAACCTCCCGGTCGTTTTGGTCGTCACCTATGGGTTCATAGTGGACAGCCGTCGACATCTTGTCGCGATAGAAACGGAATACTACGTGAAAACTAGTGGGCCGTACAGCCTCCTTAAATGTTTCGTTCAGTGAATCATTTGATTGCGGCTCCAGATCAAAGCCTATGCCGTATATAGTTAAGATCATTTTCCCGGTGGGATACAGTGGCCATTTTGGCCCCCGAGGCTGAATAACTTCCCCACTAGTGACCCATTATCGTGCCCAAGCTTTTAACGTGCAAAGCTGCCAAGACCCTGGTAAAAGCATTGCGCAGTGCTACTGGTCAAAGCAGAGAAGAGCCACTTTGCAAGACTGTTCTCCTCTCGAGGACTTCAGAAGAGATTCTGGCGGATTCGTTGGCCACTAAATCAATATTTATCCTGTAGCCGCAAGTGGGGGGGTCCGTTAAGCGACCCTACTATTTAGCCAATGGATCAAGAAATTTTCGCGGTCAGATATGAAGCAATCTCCCTTCGCAAAACTTGTGCATGAAAATGGTTTCATCAAGTAACGATCGCGCATGGGTGGGTCTTAGCCGTGCATTAGCGTTGGAAACAAGCCGTCCGGGGCCATATCAAGGCCGGGCGTTCACCCTACTTTTTGCGAGGCTATTTTTATCTTCTCGAACCTCTATAATCAGGGGGTTTCCAAGGTTTGAAGCATTAAATAAACCTTTGGATTGTAGGGTGCATAAACATGAAAAGTAGCATCAATACCGCAGCTGACAGCTCCACTAGTCACAATGCTGACTCCATGAAAGTTCAATCCTGAGTCGACGAACCGAGTTTCAAGAACTACTTCTGGTTTTGGATTCCAAATACTTGTACTTTCATTAAGAGTGTACAGATTATCATATGCAGCCCAATGAGTTGTACAGTATTGATCATTGAGAAACCTGAGGCTACCAATCAAAAGAAAACCGGGTGTAAATGGATCTTGGAGCTCGTTAGGAGGCTCCACTCATATCCACTAATTTCTTTATTTCACCTGCTGACATTGTACACACTCCAGAGCCCGGGGGTCACATTCAATGGGGGGATACAGATATGTCTTCCTATCGAGTTGAAAAACCCGACCCAGAGAACAAAACAGAAGCTCATGTAGAGCTAATGTGCATATCACTGCCAAAAGACCCCCTGTTCAACCCCACTTGAATCACTCAGCTACCGAGTATCTTTGAAGAAATTGGATTTACATGACGCCACTGACACAACTAATGGTATTCTTGAGTGCGACTGGGTGGATGGATTGTACTAAAGCGCATATGGTGGGGATGTTCGAAAATAGCATTCATCGGTCTCACTATCTTGCAATGCAACATGACAGTTCATGAGTTGCTCGCTCGGAAAGTAGATAATGCCGAGTGGGTAGATACGATTCGCAAGCTGCTTCCGGAAGTCTGGTCAGAATGGCATTAGGGTATTTGCTTTGCTTCTACCTGATGGGAGGTAGTGGGAAAGAAACCTGTGAGGAAATGAGAGAGAAAACCTTGGAAAGGTTTGAACTCCAGCTGTGACTGATTTTCCTACCTACTTCATTTGAACGGATATACATTTCATGTCTGCCCACACTGTATACATGAATTTTGAATTACTTTACTTTTGATTCTCTAGAGTTTGCTCACGAGTGAAAAACTATTAAGAAGTATAATACATAGATTCGCGTTGAGAATGCTCCAAAGAAGAAGATGTGTTCAACGCTTTGCATCAGTTCCGATTCTATAACCTCAATTTGTAAACACGCCTGTAAGTGAAGGCTATAATAAAGTAAAGCGATCTATCGGGCATTCAATTTCAAAATTTCCTATGTATTGTAACTTACCTTATTTTCCCAGTCGCCTTCGCCACTGTAGTGAGTTCGATGTTATAGCCGATGTCTTGCCAGGGAACCATATACCATATCTACATCGATTAAGAAAACATTATCTAGGTACATTTATATACTCCTTACTATGAATAGCAGGAATTTTTAATCCAAATCTTTTCTTTGAATGTAGACTTGGCTCTCCGCCAATATTAGGTATTTCCAGGCTATCTTAAAAGAAAAGTTCGGCGTTGCGAGGTTAAAGGATTATTTATCAGAGATCTGGATGTTGTAGAATGGTGAAGGTGGTATTTTTAAAACCTGAAATAACCTTGGGCTCATTATTAATGCCAGTTTGTTGAAATCTGGAGGATCCTGTAAAGAAATAGTTATAACTATATGGAAAGCTGTATGGTCTAGTTGAGCTGATCTCACTTTATTTTCCGTACAAAATTAAGAGATTTATCATTGTCAAGAGAAACCTCCGTTTCTTCCCTTCCTGAGTTTGAACGTTAAAGCTGTGATGGCTACGAAAAGGTTGGCACTAGGCGATTCGTTGGAATGACTTCATTCAAATTGGTCCCGGGAAAATTAGACTCGTTCATCCAGCGTTCGTTCATAACTTTCACTTCGTCGGCGGTATAGTAATCAGGCATGTAGATTTGCGTCACTACGCGTAAAATTTTTGTATTCATAACGATGATAGATAGGAATAGTATCGTGATGAATGAAGCAATCATGAATATCCCTATTATCACCTTGACGGTACTAGCTAAACCGACTTCCCCGGCTAGGACGAGGCCAAGAGGCGAAACACCGCGGGAAAACATGGAGATAACAAGAGGGATGAATATTGACACAGCCATGATAGATGCGATGTATAAAACGACCACCGCTGAGAGAGACCCTCCGCTCTTTTCGATGATCTCGGCTGTTATTCGGCAGGTTCTACAAAGGGAGTTAAATAGATGGATGAATAGGTTGAGTGTGATTGAGACAAGTCTCAAGAGACATCTTATTGTGGCCTTTACCACGAGCATTGCAGCCATAACAGGGCCCATGATAACGACGAGAGGATTCAGCAGGATGTACTTTCCTCTAGTCTTAAATAATGGGTTCCTGGTCACCAAATATATTGAAAGGGTTATCGCTGCGAACGGCGGCACTATGGCTACCGTAGCGGCCACAAGGGGGAAAGCAATGAGGCCTAGAAAGATAAGCGGGATCATATTCACTATGATTACGTCTAGAGGTGCCTGGTAAAGAGCTCTCTCGGCGAGTAAAGTTTCTAGGGGGGTTGATTTATCTTGCATCCAGGGAAATCGAACCAATATGTAAACTTTGTCGCGGGATAAGTTATCCCGTTGACAAAGAAACTGGCCCGTTAGACTGAGAAAGACTCAACGAAACTAATCGGGGTCAAGTGCATATTTATAGGCCATTAGTTCTACTGCTATACTAGTGATACAAAGAAATCAGTTGACAAAGATATCGACAAACCTATTATGTTTAAAGCATCAACTAGATTATGCGCTGGAGGGAACATTAGCAAAAACCTACAAATTTCTTTCAAGAATAAAGGCACTAGGGACTGTAAGATCTTCGAACGAAGCAACAGACAATGTCGGCTTTTGTAGTCAGAAATATGAAACTTATTACGGGGCATTGTACACTACAAGAACACAAATTTTCAAAAGATATTCATTGGGAGGAAGTGCCCTGACGAAAGTGCCGAATCACCGTTCCAAATAAGGGCTTCATTGCTATCTATGGTCAAATTGAAGACAATCTGAGTTTAGTGAATATGTACACGGCAGAAGGTAAAACATGGAGAACAAGCCATGACAATTGGTGCGCACTCGTAAGTTGCTGCTGTTCAAGGTGGGTAGGGGCAAATAGGAGTTGAACGGTATGGGTCGTCATAAAATCGTGCTAATCATCCTGTATCATCGGAATCGGAAAAAGAGAAAGAAAAACCCCCGCTAATCGCATATCGTAACATCTTCTGATAGCACTAATCTCGGTTGGCATTGCCGCCGAGGCGACTCCAAACCCAGCCAGTGATCCCACCTCTGGCCCCATCACGGCTATGGTGACTGGATCGACTGGATCGTCTTGTACTTGAATTTTCCTGCTCTGGTGAAGGTGGCGTTTGACCGGATCTTGAATTGGTGGAGTGGCCACTCCGTGAAGTCATCTGAGAGCTGCGGCGCCGTCTTCCGAATCCTCGTTGCGATACAGGACTATCTTGAATGACCACTGGATCCTCGCTAGTTCCCTGACCAGAACTTCATAGACAAAGACATAAATATCAGCTGATTGGTTTGAAAAAAAGAGTAGGGTCGATTCAGTGTAGTAGTAGGCATGGATAGACATAGAACACGAGATGTCGCCTTGGGCTAGAATTCAACTTACGTTGGAACAGAGTCAATGCTCCGTCGGCAATGCGGGCATGTGTTATGCTGGATCAGCCACGCTTCGATGCAGTTGAAATGGAACCAGTGCGTACAAGGCAGCACAGTCACTTCGGTGCCCAACTCGACCGTGTCCATGCAGATAGAGCATTCAGCACTTCCGTCAGTGCCCATCATTTCGTTAGTGACTTTCTTCTTGGGGAGGTTCTGAATAGCACTCGTGGATGCTGGTGGGGGAGCTGTTCCGTTTGTATTCTGATCAACTAGTTGTGAAATGACCCGGTCTAGTTGCTCTTGCGAATACACGGCATCTCCATTGGGTTCCATAGATAGTAATGCCGAGAGCATTGCAAATGGATTGGGACCTGCAACGCCGCGTGCGCCATGGCGGCCTTGTCGTGGAGGTGAGTAGCCTGGTCCGGCCTGTCGGAAAATCTCCAGAAGACTGTATTAAAATTTAGCATTGCCAGATATTATATAGCATCTGTGGCTAGGACCATTGAATACTTACTCAGCAAGGCTCTGTGGTGGGGGGTTCCGCTGGAACGGCCCGTCGTATGCCTGCTGATGCGGGCTGGGGTGATGCATATCATCATCTATGTCCAAATGGTCATGCTCTGGCCAGGCGGGGGAATGTGAATTAAATGGATCCATCTCGGCCGCGCCCCGTTGGCCACGTAGGTCATTGGAATCTGATAGATGGCGGAACATAGTATCAATGCCTTGGATCATCATTGGAACCATGGGATTCGCCTGGGTGCCTCCTCGCGGATATCCTCCACTAACGTGGGCACTGCTGAATGTAAATCGGCCATTCGGTGATCGATACGTGCGATAGGAGAACTGCGGGGAACTAGGAGGAATTGTTGAGTTACTATGAGTTTGACTTGGAGTATTTGGTGGGTATGTATCGGGAGAGGCAATGAACTGGCTGCCGAGCAGGTATTCTGACGGCGGCACAAGACAACTCTGCGGGCTAGGGGGTGGGTGGGAAGTGTTAAAAGAGCCGGGACTTGGAATATCAAACCCATGCGGCTGAATATGTGTTATCCTGTATGGGAAATTGATGTAGTATCGATCCCCAAAACCAGGGAAGAATTGGATGTAGTGGCGAGCCTCAAGACCAGGGAAGTAATACCTTTGCGAGCTGGGAGACCCTGGCGCACGGGTATGACCGGCATCCATAGAGTCTAAATCAAACGGCGACGGACCGGTACGATCTTGAGATGGAGGTTGTAAAAGGTCCTGGAAGCTAAGCGGTCGTGACTCGTGAGTCTCTTGTTGGGCCCATGGGTTGTGATCCGCCCACGGGTTGATAGGTGATGGGATGCGGCTTTCCGAGGGCTCAGACGGTTGAGTGTCTGGTGGAATCTCTATCTGTAGGTGAATAGATTATCGATCAGCTTCAAGCTCACTCCCGATATGGTCGAATTTAAAGCGCACAATTTCAGTAAAGTCCGAGGAACAATGCGGGCAGCTAAGGTCGCCATCGGCTTCCTTTAACCAAACCCCGCCACAGGCATGACAAAAGACGCGATCGCCGCCCACATCAGCCATGGTGAAAGGCTCGAAACCGAAGCGCAGAAAGAAAGACGCGTTGAAGTGGGAGTCAGTTGATCTTGATGGAATATCAAAACGCCGAGTTGGAGCGACGTGCGGAGTCACGAGTCATCTTATCAGCAATCAGCGGGGCAGATTGCAAGGTTGCGCACTGGCAGGCTGAGTCGAACAAAGGCCAGAACAGGCACACAGATGAAGAAAGGCGACAATGCACAAGAAGTGAATGACGTCGGGCCGATAGTTGCCAGTTGCCTTGAAATGAGCCGATGTCTGGCTCTGGGTGGCACCGCGTGGCACTGCGTGGCAACAACGGTCGCTCTTCAACCCCCCAAAGCGCCTTATAGAAGACAATAAAGTCCCCACCATATATACTTCCATCCACCCCATCTTAATTCTAGTTTAAAAATAGAATCTATCTTTGCATCAGGCAGCCTTATTTACTGTTTCGGAGGATTGTGATGCAAGTGGCAAGGAGGTCGCAGAAGAATCTGGAAGACTACCAGATAGGAAATCCTTGTGTCATGTATCTCCATTGTTAATCATATACGGGAATAGTAGAGACCAAAGCATAAAGCACGACAAAATAGACCAGGAAAGGGAGTGGAGAGAATGAAGGTGTCGTCAATATCCATGTCAGAAGGTAAAAAGGCAAAAAGAAGTCAAAACGCCATGAAAATGCTCGCGCGAAATTAAACTCCCTGATCGTCGCATATACACAGTCGTCCTGACGCAAGGTCCAGTCTACTCCGGTTGTCCCACACAGCCCTTGCAGCATTATCCCAACGCTCACCGTCTTCTAGCTCCCTTGAGAACCAGACTGCCCACCAATCCCGCGGCTACAGCTAAGCCTCCGACGATCGCAACGCCCATCAACCCTTCTTTGGCCACCTTGTCATCAATCAGCGATCCCAGGCTTGCCGCTTGGAGGTTCGCTGGCTCCTTCTCAAGTAGCAGGTCATTGTAACGACGGGATTCGCCGTAATTCCCAAGTTTGTAGTTTCCCAGGGCGAGGTAGTATAGACACTCCCGGCGGCGTTCGGGGGCATTACGAAAGATCTCAGACAGGAGGCGGACACCCTCTTGCTGGTCGGTTCGGATGTTCGATTTGATCAAACCCTACATGAGACAAGAGCCCCCGGAACAGGCGAGGATGTCTGGTTAGCACGAGCACTTAATCCAGTTAGGGACTCGGTGTTTTGACACATACCCAAGCGTAATTGAACTTGGTCTGGATGCCCACGTAGTCGCCTTCTTTCTCGTACTGCGAGCGAAGGACCTGTAGCTCAGCGGGCTTCAGCGGGCTGTGGTGTAGAGAAGGCCAGTTAGTTCGCATTTCCCAGGAGAAGCTTCCCTCGGTTAAACTGCTGGACGACGAACCTTTCCGCATCTGCGGCATCTGTGACACAGACCTGTTAGCGGGTTGCAAAGCATAGAGGGTTAAATTGACAGCTCACATGGAAGGTTGGACATGTTGTTTTTTTGCAGGTTGCTTGGGAGGGGGTAGCAAGAGGCAACTGAAGTTAAAGAGGTCGAGCCGCGGAGGCAGACAAGAATCCGAGAATCACAGGCCAACGTCACTCGGGGACCCGACATGTGGCGGTGCACTGTGGCGTTTGCTGCCGCGACAACGCCAAACCAAAACATCCGCGATCATCACTACATCCACCCATCGCACATCCCCCGCCATGTTGCTCGACGAGGATCCTGGGACTGTAGGTCGTATCCTATCTCTTGGGCATGCTTATACTTGTTTCTGACTCTTCCGCACAGCTGATCCACCATACCATCGGCAACTTCAACATCCACCCTGATAAACAAGCCGTCACGCGCATCAATGACTCACTCTCCACCCTCCAGCAATCGCGTGACCTACGCATGCGTGATGTAGAGTCGTCTCTCCGGAAGCTTTCCCGCCATCTACACTCCTTGAGTACCCAGCATGAGGAGGCTGTGGCGGTCCATGACTCGGGGAAGCATGCCGCCGAGATCGTGGAACTCGACACTAAAAAATTCCGGATTGCTAAGGCTGCATCCGAACTTGAAATTGAGAGCGAGCGGCTCGAGAGTGAGCTTGAAATGCTCAAGGAGCGATTAGCCGACCTTGAAGCGCAGGGTCTGGAAGGTGACGAGGCCACACGCCGGGAACGCGAAATGGACGATGCTACTATGTAAGTCGCAGCAGCACGTAATTGTTCGCTCTTAAGCTAGAAGTTGACTAACATTGGATTCAAGTTTGCGACTGAAAATCTTCCGCTCCCTCGGAATCGATATCGAGCCCGATGATGCGGGCAATTTTAACCGCGCTGTGATTCGGAACAGCCGCAAGGGCGATGTGCACGTTGTCAATATCGATCCGAAGTTCTCGCGCTTCTTCTATTCAAACTACTTCTGGTCGACCATGCAAGGTTGATGACTGGCGCATCATGCCCGGGCGTTCTGAGGAGGATGATATTTGATTATGGAGTTTTAACTTATACCCTTGGGCTTCTTTCTGAATGACGATTAATGTACACCGCACGTTTATACATGACTGCAAAATCAAATCCGGGGTATCCAACTCCAACCTGATAATACATGAACTTACAATCCGGATATCTCTTGTAGAGCGTTTCTAGCTTTCAAACGGTCCGCCTCCGTAACTTCCCCAGTCTGAAGTCCAGGAATACCATCAGGAAATGCCTTCTCAACAGCATCCAGAAGTAGATCTCTCCCAACCCCCGCAAACTCCTCCCCCCAAGCACCAACCCAGCGCTCTGCAGCACCAGCCAGCTCCCGCTCAACCTCCTCCATACCGAGAACATCACCCCCATCCCATGTAAACACCACCTCGTGAAGCACACCATCCTCCCCCTCCTTCGCCGCCCTATACCTCGTCTCAACCCCCAGCGGACCAAGACCTAACTCCTGAACCTTTCCATTCCAAAGCGCCTGTCGTAACGCCCCATCCCGCTCAACCATCATCCAGAAAAGCGGGAACGAGCTTCTAGCCAGCGCATCCCGCACACCCTTCGTTGCCTCGCGCGGACTCACCAGCACACCGATTGTCTGGCCAGTGCGCCAGCCCACAGGCGGTTGGCGGAGCGCACCTTCCAGCTCTCGCACGAGATTCGGTCCCAGCTTGGTTTTCAAGGCCTTGCATTGGACGAGGACGCGGAGGGCGAGCGCGCCTGTTCGCTCGGGCAGGTGCCAGGTGCCCAGAAGGTCGATGCCTGCATCGTCGCGGCCGCCGATGCGATGGAGGGCGAGGCCGGCTTGCGCGAGTTTTTCTTGGACGGTGTATTCGTAGTGTGTGCCTATGTAGACGGTGCTGGATTCTGGGAGGCCGATGCGCGTGGCGTAGGTGAGGAAGGTTGGGAGGCTGTTGTGGTTTTGGGATAGAGATATTGGGGCTGCGGGAAGTTTGTAGAGGCGGCGGGCGAAGGGTGAGAAGTTGGTATATAGGGCTCTGGCGTTGGAGAATGAACGCTGGGTTATTCGGCTCGGCGCATGTTTAGGGCCATTGAATGTAGTCGAGCACGGTAACCTTGAGATTATCGTCATTGGGGCATGTGCCGGGAATGCATTCTGGACCAGCTTTCCATGATTCGAGATTTGGAGAAGCTGGTGTATTTGCATTGGTCTGACAGCAAAGTATGTTGAGGTTCAGCTTGGTTCGTGGGCGGCGATGCGGGTCTCACCGCAGGAGATCTTGTTCTCTCCGCATTTCTGCCCTTCACTTTCTCAACCGCAGATCCCTTTGGACCTCGCCCACCTCGACCACCTTCTCTTCTCTCCCAGCTACTGCTGTGAGGGTGAACTAGTCGCCCATAATGGCAGACATCTTAACGCAGCTCCAAACATGTCTTGACCAGGTCTGTCTCTCAAGCAGCGGCGCATCCTTCAGGTCACACTGCGTGCTTCAAGAGTTGCCCCGCGAAAGCATACAGCTAACACGATGTTTTTTTTTTCTTAGCTCGCTACTCAATTTTATGCAACACTAGGCTATCTTACAACATATCACGATAATTCCCCTGCTATCGCCCCAACACACGTCCCCAATGCTGCGCCTGCCCTAGCAAAGATATCAAAAAACACCACCTCCCCACCAATCCCCGCCTCACTCGCCGGGTCCGCAGAAGCCAGCAATGCAGCGGCAGGTCAAGCATCGCCCCCTCCGCCTACAAACCAACAGCTAGGTGCAGACGGCGAAGAAGAAGATGATCCAAACCTTCCACCACGGCCCGATTCACCGCGCACATTCGCGCGGCGGCAGCGCGAGCTAGCACGCGACCTCATTATCAAGGAGAAGCAGATTGAGCATCTTATTTCCGTGTTGCCGGGAATCGGTACCTCCGAGGCGGAGCAAGAAGCTCGAATCCGGGAGCTGGAGGTGCAATTGCGGCATGCGGAGACTGAGCGGGAAGGGAGGGTCAAAGAATTAGCTGCTTTGAGGAGCCGATTGGAGAGTGTGCTTGGGGCTGTTTCGGTGGGGATTCATGGAGATCGGAAATGATGTGTTTTCGCTGTCGAAGAACCATCAAACCTGGGGTACTTGGCTTTGTACTCTCAAAACAATCCTTTGATGGAGGAGTTTCGTTGGGGCTTCTTTATTGGATTTTACACATTGCACAGGCGTTTAGGGCGTAAAGGATTTGTCTTATGCTACTTTGATACCAATGCATCGAGTATACAAGTGATACATTCCTGATCAAGGGTGTATTTCTTAGTGTCCTCCTCGATTTGACTGCATAAAACATATTCTTCCCTCAACAACTTCAGAAGGCTTTGTCAGACTCGTTCTAGGCAGTCTCATATCTCTTAAGATACGAATTCACAACTTCTTGACTTGGTGTATGAAATTGGGAGTCTCAATCATTGTTCGCTTATATTACATATTATAAAGTTCCCAAGTCTATCTCCTCACGTCTCCTCTTGTCTAGCTAGTCATTCAAACTATATTCTCCACCATTCTTCAATCTGATCTGAACTGGACAGCAATATGCCGCCGGGGGACTTGGCCGAAATGGGAGACCTCGAATTGGAGGAATTCACCCCAGACGAATTCAATGCAGAGACCGCCAGGATTCTCCGAGAAGCTCGGACAATGTACTCAAGAATCTATAGGGAAATTCGATTAATTCGGTTAAACTGGTTCAATGAAGGTCACGGAGTAGATGATCCACAACTTCTAAGGGGCTCCTTTCCCGAGGAACTACTTCCCACGCATAGCGTCATCGTTGCCTCGTACAATAGTGCCCTTGAGCTAGATCCTCCACCAAACGATCGAGAGTCTTTGCGGATAATTTTAGGTCTCACGCACATGGTTGCAAATAGATTGCTACCTCTGACACCTCCATCGGAAGACCCAGCTCTTTATGTTCAACCACTCATCCGTATCATTGAGGCCAGAGAGCAAGCTGATACTCTTAGTCGGGCTGGGTTGGCACGTGAGATGATTAACCGTACCAGGCATTTATTTACTATAGAGGGTGCCTTGGATCTATTTTGGGGCCCCCTGCACGAAACTATCTGGCTAGTCAACGCAGCAGAATATCCTGGACTTGGAGCCATTCCTGAGCCGACCCTTGAGCTGCCGGAATATCCCTTACTTGGACCACCTGGCCAACCTTCAAGCCCGGGGGAAGAACTTCCAATATTTTACAGGCTATTGTGGTTCATGTCAACTGTCCTTGTAAATCACCCTGCCAATCTACGTAGAGAGGAATCCGAACTTCAGCGGCTTGCCACACCTATGGAAGCGGGAGCACTGGACGAAATACGAGAAGACTTTCTCTATTACGCGTCTCAAATAACAAGTGATCGGCAGGGTCTATATGCTATTCGGGTGGTGATAGCCGTGGTAGAATCGTTACTAGTAAATCTACCTGGCCACGCCCGTCTCCCTGTGAGAGACGCTGAATTGAGTGCAGTAGTATTAGAGATTATAAATGCTCAGACAGAACAAGTGACAGCAGCAAAAATGGCCGGGGCACGGGATCTACACTTACCTTCGTTGGGGCGAGTATCTCTGCGCCAGATAGCCCTGGCGATTGATAATTTGGCTGGAGCACGTCGGTTTACCACATATCAACAGCTGGTATTAACCGAAACTCGTGATAATCTTGTTAATAACATGCCCTACCCTCCTATCACTCCTCGTCCTTTGAATACAAATGATACTGATGCTCAGCAGTCCCCTAGTAATGTTAAGCAATCTACTGAGGGTGGGCGGGTTTATTTCCCACCAGATGTGGACGCATTGAGGGCCACGCCTGATGAGCTCGCCAATCTTCCCAGGCGAATATCTGACGAAGACTCTGATATTTGCACTATCTGCGCCGATGACAAGCCGAGGGGAGGGACTTTCACCTACCTTCCCTGTGGACATTATTTCCATACTGGTTGCATTAACACATGGCTGAGGGTGTGTGGCATCTGTCCTGAATGTCGTACTGCAATCTCAGATCGGATTCATGGACAGAATCGCCGGACATGGATATGGAGAATAGCGCTCATGCAACAGGATCCGCCACGCATAGGTGTAGGTTTCAACGTTGGGGACGTAGAGAGGCAAGGAATGAGGGTTTCGGACATGCTGCGGGAGATGCACGAAGAGCTGGAGAGAGCAGTAGAAGCTGAGGAAGCAGCAAATCTTGAAATCGAACCAGAAACTCCCTGGCTTCCATGCGGTCCCGTAATACGGGGCCGTACTTCTCCGCCAGGGCCTTCCAGAGAGCACCGGTCTGGTGATGAGCAGGATCCTCTAGAGCAGTCTGGATCTGGAAAGAGACATGCTGAGAGTGAATCTTCTGAAAGACCAAGCTCTACAAAATCAAAGCGATTGAAAAGTTCGACATCTTCACAGAAATCAAATGATTCACAAGGCTCAGCAGGGTCAAAAAGATCGAGAGAATTCAACGATAACGACCCAGAAGATCTAGAAAGCCAAGAATCCAAAAAGTCCAAGGAATCGACAGGCTCTCCCAAAGAAATGAAATTCGACACTTCTTTCTTTCCCGAAACTCGCCCGTCATATTCAGGGTGTTCTGGAAGTATCAAAACTGAAGCGTCAGAAACGTCAAGGTACTCCAGAGACGTCTGGGAGACTCGAGCAAGCGAAGGATCCAAAAACTTAGAAGACTCGACAGGCTTTCCCAAAGACGAGGATTCTGATTATGAAAGTAAAAAGTCTAAAGAATCAAAGACGTCGAAAGACCACTCTTCCAAAGGCAATGACTCCAATCATGGAAGTAACAAGTCTCAACAATCAGACGGCCTTGTTCCCCCCGGTGATTCTGAATATGGAAAGAATAGGGCTAAAGAAAAGGGACGTTCACCCCAAAACAAGAGTCAAAGGTCTTCAAAGGGTCAGAATTCGGAAAACAGTGTCTGGTGGAAGCAGTTTCTACAAGACACTCCTCCGCAAGACCCTCCTTCTCAAGAACCTCCTCCTCAGGACTCCCCTCGTCAAGACTTTCCTCCTCAAGATTCTCCTCCTAAAACCCCTTCTCCAATAGAACCTCCTCCCCATGATTCTCCTCCTAAAACCCCTTCTCCAATAGACTCTCCTCCTCAAGACTCTCCTCAAGACTCTCCCCAAGACTCTCCTCCCCAAGATTCTCCTACCCAAGGCCCTCTTCCCCAAGATTCTCCTAAAACCCCTTCTCCAATAGACTTTCCTCCAATAGACTCTCCTCCCCAAAACTCTCCTCCTAATACTCCTCCTCCAATGTACCCTCCTAAAAGCCCCTCTTCTAATCGATCTCGATCTCGATCTCGATCTCGATCCATTTCACCAAGACACAACCGTCTACGAGACGAACTCGGGGGCCTTTTCCAGCGACGGATACGTCCAGGTGGGAGGCATAGAGGTCCTCTTGCTACAGTACGTGATATTGTTCGAAGCACTCGAAACTCAATACGAAGGCATGCGAGGAGAAGACGACGCCGAAATCATGCAGAAAATCCTTAGCTAATTTTTGTAGCCATTTATCTCGACTAGACCCGATATTGTTTATAGATGAGGTGCTAGCGGAGGAAAGTGTGCACAGGTATCTTATGATAGAAGTTTCTCTGGAGCCTCTCAGAGGAAATTGATTAACCAGTTGAAGATATCGTCGAGGTATGAAAGTGGCATCTCTCCAAGTTTTGACGAAATTATATCTCGTACTGGCTCATTTTCTTTGTATTCGAAGGGCAATCATATTATACAAGCTTTGTTATCTGTAAGTGAATTGAATCCAAATCACGTTTCTTCATGTTGTAATATTTTGTGTCTTCCAAGAAGCTAAAAGAAGCTTTAAATGTAAAATTGATGAGCCATAGCTACTACAAAAAGACCGCTATAGCACCCGAATGATGATTATTTTGCTCTATACAAACGATATTATCTTCCCAAGTAAGTGCTCTGTACTATCTTCCATCTACTATCAATAATAGAATATTCAGAGTGGAGACAGGATCATATTCTCAGAAAATACCGTATTATATTGGGTACGAAATAGTTATTAAGGACATTCGAGGAATCAAACACACCGCGGTAATTCGGCAGTCGAGAAACGTGCGTGTTCACTATTAGCTAGAATTTTATCGGTAAGGAGATTGGTTTGATTAACTAGTGAGATAATCAATAGGTTGTTCATTTAAATCTACCAGTAGAAAGATCCGGTAAGCGGAGATGGACATCCTCAACAATCACCATGTAAATAACTTTAGTTGAAGCAAGTAGGCCCAGGGAGGTGATTCAAGCTATCCATAATATTATTGCTCTAATTTCCAAATGGAATCTTTAGTTTAATGATATCGTGTATTGTGATCAAAGATGTCAAAACAGACTGCCCGGGGACAATGCGGTGTATGGTGTAAAAGACGGTATGCAACATGAGCGCCAGAAAAAAAGCCACCGTTCCCGGGTATCAAACGAAAAGAGGAATCGATAAATCAATAAAATAGCAGCCCAAAATCAGATCAGAGAACGCTCCCTATAGGGCCACGTTAAAGCATTAATAAAAATGTCGGAAAAAAAAAAAGAAACTATAAAAAGACGAGACAAAACGTAGGTCCGCACGCGCTCTACTTGAAAAGACTGCGATATTCTTGCATCCTCTGCTCCTGGACCTCCTTCTTGTCCAATTTTCCGCGGCTCATGCTCATATCTGCAAGCTGCTGTTTCTTTTTGGCGAGCTCAAGGATTTTTTCTTCGATGCTGTTTTTCATCACGAGCTGGAAAGTGCGAACTGGGCGTGTCTGGCCGAGACGATGTACACGGTCAATAGCCTGTGCAACTGCGGCCGGGTTATACTGCGGCTCCATGATAAATACTTGCGATGCAGATGTTAGGTTCAGGCCCACGCCTCCAGCACCGATGGTTGCGAGCAGGATGGTCACAGAATCGTCTTTTGCGAACCTCTCCAGTGCCTTCCCGCGGGCATTCAAACTCATAGTTCCGTCGAGGCGGGCGAATGAATCGAGGTTGTTGTTCCGTAGAGCGATCTCAATCAAGTCGAGGTGTGATGTCCAGGCTGAGAAGATCACTGTCTTGATTGGAGGTTCACCTGCCTCCACGAAGGGCTGGCTTTCCTGGGCGCTTTCTAGCAAGTAGTTGACTAGCGTGATCGTCTTTGTATGTGGGCCTTCATAGACACCAAACCTTTTCTCCTTTTTGCTTGTTGACTGTTTTTCCTCATTATATGCTTCGAGTCCACCGGGGGTAATTGTGGAGAACGTCGTCGGAATCCACCCATTACAAACCGGGCACTGGACTTCGGTGCGAAGTGCGAAGCCATTGGCTGGGTTATTCCAGTCGGCAAAACAGTCAGGGCAGAGGACGTCGTAACACTGCAGGTATATTGCCATGGGTGCATCATCATCCACGTCTCCAGATGCGTTCATGGGCTTTTCAAGAGCCCTATAACATTTAGAACAGGTATCCCCTGAGTTTTCCTGCATGAGGTCGAACATGCCGTAGGCTTTTTTATCCATTGCTGCGGCAGTCTCGTCGTCCCCATTTTCCTCTAGGTCAATCGCATCTTGAGCACTGAGTCCCTTGATTCGCTCGCGATCTCCAATATCCAAAAGCTCTTTCCCGTGGGCACTGACTTGGCGCAAGATCATCATGGCCTTAAGCACATGGTGGTACATCCGGCCGCCCATCTTGCTACGAGACTCGCCGGCAATAACCTTCATCATGACATTAGATTCTTTGCGGAAGAACTCGTGGAGTTGCTGCTCCTGCTCGGTGAATTCAAGCATGATGATCTTGTCATCACGAGGCGGAAGATCGATCTTGTCTTTCACTCGACGCAATGTGAAAGAATCGACAAGTACCCTGAGACTTGCAAGAACTGAGGAATCACCAGACTTGAATCGATTCAAGATATACTGAGCGAAATGATTCCTTTCGTTATATGGGAATAGCCTCAAGAACTTCGTCACCGACATGAGATCCTCTAGGCGGTTTTGCACAGGCGTTCCAGTGACAGACCATCGACGTTGCGAATGTAGGCTCAAAACGGCTTTTGTCTGCTGAGCATTCTGTTCTCGAATAGCGTGTGCCTCATCAAGAACAATGCGGAACATGTTCATCCTGGTCAGAATGCTAGGGTTTCCACCCCGCTTAGAGTCCCCACGCTTGGATAGTTCGCTGAGAATGGTGCTATAAGTGGTGATTACTAGGTCATGTTCGGCGAGTTCATTTCTGTCCTGGGTTCGTGATGCGCCATGGAAAACATAATAGCTGAGGGTGCCCGGCTCCAGATGCTCCTTGATTTGCCCAACCCAATTACTGACTGTGCTAAGAGGCACGATCATCAGGGTTGTTTTCGTATTTTTGATCCCCGGAAACCTGCGAATTAATTCAAGAGGTGGGGGCGCATTTGCCCACTTCTTGGCCTGGTCCAACGAAGATACTGCAAGGGTCAGTATACTAAGTGTTTTTCCGAGACCCATCATATCGGCAAGCAAGCCTCCATAGACTTGCGGTGGTTCGTGATCCATAATCATCCCAGTGATTATCTCCTTGTACTGTTTTCTGCTCTTTACATCGACTGAAATTCGCCATAGAGAATTATTCTCAGCTTCTGTGTCGCCAAATTTGCGCTTCTTCTCTTTCTCAGTCATAAACCAAAGTGCTTGCTTTTGATGAGGCAGCAAAGGTGTCTTGACACCAACAGGAGCTTCCATGGTAGGATGATCAACACTAACGAGCTGATTGAGCATCTTAGTGACAGAATCAGTAATCTCCTCTGCAGTTCGTGCCTCATATCGAAGGCTCTGTCGATCACGACCATTGGTCCCAGCAGCGGCAGCGGCAGCAGCCATGACATTTCGTCGCTTCTCTGCGTGAGGATTGAAGACAGGAACACCTGTCTCAACCAGGGCAGGAGCACCCAACCAGACGTTGAATTGGCCTAGGTATTTGCCAAGGCTCGCTGCGTGTTTTCGGGGCCCATACAACACAAGAGATAGTCTATAATTAGCCGAAACTGGTTGGGTAGGGACTTCTTCAGGGTGCTTCTGCCGAAAGTCTAGACGCGCCGCAACCTCTAACTGCATTTTTGGTTCGTCAAGCCAGGGGCAAATAGCTCGTGCGGTTTTAGCATCCACTGCGCCAAAAACTGTCCCATATGGATCCACAACATCGATTCGAGAATTGTTCTTTTTGGCTTCTCGGTGCAGCGTGAGTTTGATTGCTGGCCATTGATCTGGGTATATGGAGGGGGTCTTTGGTCTCGGGACTAAAAATGCAATGACCATGGCATTCTCGATCTTGCCGAAACAGACGCGTTGGTTACTCAGATCATTGGACCCAGTAACTTGTAGCTCTTCGTCTTCGTCTTTTGCTGAGTCGGCCGTCAAGTCCACAACAGAGTTTCTCAGTGGAGGATCCCCCTCTCCCTCTTTCATAAACTTTCCGAGGTCGCTGCCTCCCGCAATATTCACCGGCATATTTGATGACCCAACCTTCGACTCCTCCTCTCCCTGGAGCTTTACTTTCTTGGCAGGCTGGTGGATGCGCTGTTGGACACCATACATGTCCTCGATGAGATTCCGGGCCAGGCCACTGTCTTCACTGTCGCTGAGTTCATGGCGGCTGCGTTTAGCGTCACTTTCACTGTCATCTGTTCGTCCTGTCGTGAATTCGTAGGCCGAGGCCGGTTCTGATTTTAGTGCGTCGCTGGCGGGACTCGAGATATTCGAGGTATTCTTTTCCGTGGTAAGCGACTGAGGAATGTCCTTTCGTGGTACGACAATGGGGCTTGTTCCTGGGGGCGCGATGGGTGGTGCAGAGCCACGAGGGGAGTTCTTCGAGGTTGGCTGTCCTAATGTTGGTGTAAGCGAATGAACCGGGACCATTTCAGTAGTACTCAGGTCCATAGGATCCTCCGTGCCAGAAAGTGACATATCGGGGTCTATGGCCATAGTCGAATCGGAGAAAATTTTTTGAGAGAGATCCATATCTGGAGGTGAGGGACTAGGAGAAGGGTTGCCAATACCGGTCTTCTGACGCTTTTTGAAGGATTTTGGGTCCAGCAACATGGCGGGGTTGGAGGCCATGGTGGCCGCGCTCGCTTTTAGCGACTCTTCAAGGGGTATCACTCTGCTCGTTACTGTCGGTGGGGTGGAGAAGTCGAACGGTTGGATGAGAGATGCGGGGAGGGGAATGCATGAGAAGGATGCACGCGCAGGTGACCAGAGGAACTCCCGGGCGCCCGATAAGAAGAGTGAGCACTAAAGCCGCAAATCACACCCTCAGATGGTGAGGGAACAGGAAAAACGCGTTCAGACGCGCTGGCGCGTGCTATAGATGGGGTGAAGCTCAGAGATGAGAGGTTCGAAGGGCAAACATGACCTCACTGAGGAGCCCGGAAGATCCCGCCCGATAAGATACAGATTACAGATCTTGTTATCGCTATCGCTGCCAGAGCCGCAGTCTGCATATGTGCTCCAAGCCTTGGGTTCTTTGTCTGCCATGGGGTGCCGGGCAATTATCCTCGATTTACCTTGAGAAAATTGCGCAGTGGCTTTCTTTGTTCTTGATATATTTCTGTCGCGTGCTACCCGAGTCCGTTTGTTATTGCGTGCGGACCTACTTAGAGGATCTATATTGCATCGGCATATGTGCGCCAAGGACGCCTCATTTTTTCAACTTGAGAAACCAAGAGCCGCTGATCTACAATATCAGGTAAACACAAATTGGACGATGGTATCATGGAATTAAGTCTCGTCAGATATGCTACATCAGGCGCTCAATCAAAGCGTCACAAACAAACCCCAAAAACAACTGAAGACGGTCTATATACAACACAAAATCCCCAATCATGAGCGTAGCGTTGAAAAAATCTTGTGCAAGGGACCGGCAAATGCAACATGTCTGCAAAGTAAAAAGAAAGACATGAGCAAAATGATCTGTATAAAAACAGTGAAGAAAGACCCGGGTCCGAAAGTGGTATTAGCCGTGCGCGGCTCCGGGACAGCACGCTAATCAAAAAAAGTGAGGATTAAAACAGGTGGGAATTCAATGGCATGACATGGGATGAAAAGAGAAGAATGACAACAAGAATTCAAAATGGCTAGGCAGAGAAGGCATACGCCAGGTCAGCACCAGGTGAAGACTGGGTTTTTACTCTTGACGGCTTCTAAGCGCTCGACAATGACTTTCCGTTGGTTTCCTTCCATGCCCTCGGCGGCGGCATACCCGAGATCACCCTCCAGATCGTCGCTGCCGAACGTATTCACGTGAGGAGGACGGAAGGAGACCGACCCGCCTTGCTTGCGGTGTTTTTGTGGGCGTGAAGGCAGATCGGGCCACCCATCCAAAGACCGAGCGTACGCTCCATCCATGGTTTGTCGAGGGAAGTCACCGCCGTTGGCATTTCCAGGGCTACCGAATGAGTCAGTAGCTCGTCCGTTGGTACGGCCACGCGAGAGGTCGAACCGATTGGGGTTGGGGAGATCGTTAGGCCCGCCAAGACCAAGAAGATCTTGCTCATTTGCAGCGTTGTTCGCGGCACTGATATCCATCTCGTCTTCTTCGTTGTCATAATTCATTTTTTGTTGCCTTTTTTGCATCTCAGTGGTGGGGACTCGCATCGGAATCGCGACGGGCACGTCGACTAGGTCATCCCAGACACAAACACGAGTTCTTCGTGTCAATTCGAGAGGTCCGTGGTCAGGGTGTTTCAAGGTCTCAACAACATTCCAGGCTTGACCTTTCATTACTGCCATTTGACGAGCGAACATGCTCTCTTTAAAATCGTCGTCCTGGGAAAACACCTTACGCAACGCCATTTGTGTCCCACTCCACCATGGAGTTGATGTGAGCAGGGGAAGGAAGTGATCACGGGTTTTTTGGGAGAAAGGTTGTCCGATGAGGGATACTGGGAGGAAAAGCCAGCCGAATGGGAAACTCCGCCACTGTTTTCTAATTAGTGTCTAAACCGGACCATACCTCATATGTAATACTTACGGCATCTGGATGCTTCCAGGGCCACGACAAACTGTTGTCAATAGCGCCGACTTGAACTGTAGCTTGTTGCTCAGACGAAGCGAGAGGAGTCCCAGTCCGGCTGATAGCCATCATGGGATCGTGGCGCCTGTATGGAGCATGAGGGCTTGCGCCGTTAGAGTTGACAGATACGGGACGAGGAGGAGGTAGAAGTTCGTCTTCGTCGTGTCGAAGCTGAGGTTCATTGGCTTTTGGGGGATCTGCCACGATAGACACCTGCTCATTACCCCAGTCGATTTTGACCATCCAATTATCCAGCCCACGATCCGTGTTGCGCATGATATAGTCAAGAATGACTAACTTCTCCAACTCTTCACGGAATGACTGCTTCAAGTTCTCAGTCCAGTTGAAGCGACGCTCGTTCGGTTGTTCTTGAGAGCCAGGCGATGGCATCTGGATGTTGTCCTCTTCATCCTCGTCATCCGACTGCATCCCAGATGGGCGGCATGCTTCATTCCAGGGCCGCTTCTTACGTTTGGGCGCGTCTGTTGCACGGAATCCAGTATTGGTCTGGTCGGGCCACGGGTGTTCGCGAAGGAAAATATTTGCATCCTTATAGCCCTTTAAGAAAACTTGGAAACTTCCGGGTTTGGAGGGTAGTGATTTTTTGCCCTTCCAGGCTCCGCGACGCTGCCAGAAGTCGTAGAAAAAGGATTTTGAGGAAAGGTAAACGACGTCGGTATAAGGAACCATATTTGTGTGGAGGCGAGCGTCAAGGACATAAGCGGCGGCTTCGGAGACGTATGAGAGGTTGGGAATAAGGCACGCGCGTCCGAAACAACAGGGAAACAAATTCCGATGAATCCATTTGGTCCATTTTGGATTGCGAGACGCATAAGGCTCTTCGTCCTTGGGTTTGAAGACACCCACGACTTTTCCAGCAGGGTTTCGAGCAAAATAACTTCCAGAACTACCTTGGGAAATCATCTTAGGCTGCACGTCCATCTCGATGGCAACGCGAACACTTTCGACAATCTCCTCGAACTCAGCCCGGGCCCTGCGCTGCTCACCCTCGAACTCATCAGATTCTAAGGTCTCTGCAGAAATTGGGCGAACACCGTCTGGGGCCTGGAAAACCGAGTGGTAAATCTCAAGTTTCTCTTCTTCATAAGTCTTGCCCTTGACTCTGTTGATCTTGAATTTGGCCGCAATCTCGTCTGCCCATCGCTCTAGGCGCGCGTTGATTGCCTTTATATCGACTCCGGAGTTTCGACGGGTTCGGCGCTGATATCCGCTGTGTTGACGTCGATGGCCGGAAGGTGGTGTGAGATCGGACGCCTGCGTCTGGATTCGCGAGTTAATGGGGGCATAACGGGGTGCTGATGTAGAAACAGTCGAGGCGGCCGCGCCCAGTTCATCATCATCAGAATCGTCGTGGAGGTAGCCACGATCTTCCTCCTCTTGAGCAAGACGGGCGTACCCTGAGGTGGCAGGGCGGTTCTTAGGCATTGTGGAGGCGGTGGTATATGGAAGGGAGAGAAAAAGCAAACGGCTGTAACAAAACGAGAGACACGAATAGAAGACTTAATCCATCAGGGAAGGTGGGATGCTCGGTAGGAAGGTCGGGGGAGGTTGAAGGCGCATCTCAAGGAACATCCGTCAATTGATTATTTGGCTAGATTGTTACGGCTTTAGGCAGGGGGCAGGCGTGACGGTCATTTTACACGCCGGGAACCACTAGATCCGGCCAGAACGCCCACGCAACGCCGCCCAATGTGGTGTCCTGGTTTAGACCGCCGGTAATACCAATACTGCAGCTCCACAAGCCCCCTAACACCCTTAAAAGGGGCTCGTCCAAGGTTTGGACGGGAGGTCCTAGTTCTTGGTTATACATGGGAGCTGCCATGCGGGAAATGAATGGTCTGCAACGACCCACATGGTTCAATTGGCCACTTGTACATACGGACCAGCGATGCCTTTTCTTGCTGACCTGTTTGCCAGTCGGCGCGGCGTGTGCCACAGGCTGTCGAAGCTAATCAAGGAACCAAACAAGTATAACAGCAATCATGATTATCTCCTATTCCCTTAATGAGACCACTTAACCATATTCGATCTGCCTTAGGTCGATTCATTTTAGCTCTAGTCTTTACTTGCGAAAGTCACAACGTGATTTAGCGTGCAGATCATCAATGTCGATATAGTTCTTCAACATTAGTTTGAAACGTCGTGGCCAGTTCCAGTGTTCCGGATCCTGCATAACTATTTAAACAATTGGATACGTCCTCAGGCAATTGATAGTGTCCCAAATATTTCTAGGTATTCGGTTTTTTGGGATAACATCAGGCTTACTGGGGCACCCTTCGATTCAAGCTGAAGGTATTTTTCTTGAAAGCATAGGGCCTGCAGGGATGAAGGTAGAGGCATGTTCTCTAACAATCCACTTTTTACCGAGCCTCGAAATGCTCCGATATAGTCTATGTATATTACTACAACCTAAGGCTCAATGTAAAGACTGAATAGCTCATTATATTCACAGATTACCGGTACCATGCCAGTCATAACTTGACCTCCAGCATCGAAATGTTTCTTAATTATTCATCATTGATTTAATTACCTACCTCAGTGGGTATCAAATCGACTTGCAAGGTTAACCTTTCCAATGCTACCTGAATTAACATTCATGGATCCGATCTCTCTACCTGATACCTAGGTACTGACATCGGGTGTCGTCTCCCGTCTGAAATATATTCAACCTTAAACC
Organism: Mycosphaerella populi pn0402; assembly: GCA_002153405.1. Taxonomy (NCBI): domain Eukaryota; kingdom Fungi; phylum Ascomycota; class Dothideomycetes; order Mycosphaerellales; family Mycosphaerellaceae; genus Mycosphaerella; species Mycosphaerella populi. The sequence continues at coordinate 106,713 of KZ119475.1, forward strand.
TCGGGAAGGTTGTCTCATACAATACCGCGCCGGATATTTTGTTGCTCGCATGATCTAGGTTTTGAATGCAGATAAAGACATTTCAAAAAGCTTACTTGCCCTGTTTATCTGAGTGATAGCCATATAAATACTTTTGCAGAGCCAATAGTCGACAGGGAACTTCGGGACTGGTAAAACCAGTTTTACGCACATACCAACGGCGCGGGTGGATACAGACACGCGATAGGAGATTACGGATAAGATTCATCTTTGCTCTTCCCACCTCCTCGTGTCTCCTCTCATTCACACAGGTTTTGTCCAATGCGGGGATTTCTTCTTGATTCGATTTAGCATTCTTTTTTCAGTCATTCGTTTTGGTTACTCGGTGATCATTTGGCTTACAATTGGAATCCAGCTTGCCCATTCCGATCGCAAGATACGACGAAACACTCTCAATCGACATCTTGAATAGCCTCAATTGATCTCAAGATCTGTTGGTTTCCAGATCCTCACGAGACCTAACCAGACGATTTTTCATTTTACCTATATTTTTCATTCTTACACGCACCGCTCGCTCCATTCCTCGGCAATTCGCTCCGTGTCCCCTGTTCCTGCAATTCGGTCCTGGCCGGGTTTCGATCTATTCTTGTCTTCGTCCTCCATTGTGGCTTCCCTCCTTGCTCGGGCGGCGCCCATCGACCCGGCTCTTAAACCTGCCTCGTCTGCGCAACCGACTTCTGAACTCAACGGCTTCGAGTCCCCGTCTGACCCTGCGGTTGAGCAGTCTCCCCCAGACGCTAAAACGTTCGCATCTACACTGCCGGACTTGGGCAATCTTGGGAAATTCGAAAGCTCTGACTTTAGAGACGCGTTTCCTGGATCGACCTCCGTTAGCACATCTCTTCCTGGATTGGCAGCTCTGGCTTCGGTCGCGTCTGCTCCAACTTCAAATCTACGGTACGTTGTGGAGGGATACAATACAAATGAACGATCTAGCAGGACGAGAGGGTGAATATATCGCATTCATTGATATATTTGGGCTTCGAATAACCCACCCGCCTCAAAATGCTGCGTGCCGCGTTTCCCCGTGCAGGATCCAATAGGCGAAGAGGAAATTAAATGCAAGAGGTCGGGAGGCTAACCGGGTTTCTTCCCCTCTCTTAGGGAATCAAGTAATGCCAGTTTAGCCATGGCGAACATGACCTACGCGACCGCATCGCCTGCAGCAACGACTGGCGGACAGGGTAACACCCCAGTAAGTCTCCTATCTTCCCTGATAAAGCCCCGACCTGGCGCATGATTTTCATGTCTTATCGCTTTTATCTGGCGATAACCTCGCGATAACGTGGCGATAATCTGGCTGGAGCGGACTTGGCACCACCCGATCCGTGCGCCCTCTCCCTTATCGAACCCGTCAAATCTCTCCCCAATCTTATCATCGCACTTATTCCCACCTCCCTCTGCCTCTACCACAACATGGCGACCACATTGACTGACGACAAACACCCTCAATTACAGCCTGTTTGCCAGAACTGCGGCACTTCTACCACTCCGCTATGGCGTAGGGATGAGGTCGGCTCCGTGCTCTGCAACGCTTGCGGTTTGTTCCTCAAGCTGCACGGGCGGCCTCGACCGATAAGCTTGAAGACCGATGTCATAAAGAGTCGCAACCGCGTGAAAACCGGCCAGGGTCCCAAAAGAAAGGTGAGTTCTTCGAGATAACTTCTCTCATCCTCCTGGCTATCGCGCGACAAAAATTTTCTGGGCTCCCCTTCAACGCCCGGCCCTTGATAAGAGATTTCCTTCTCGCTGACACCCGCTGCGATGCGTTTAGTCTGGCGGCCCGATCGATGCCAACGGCCTCCCACAATCAGACGCAAGTACACCTCCTCTCGGTGGCCATGGCTACCGTCGTCAGTCGCGGAAGATGTCGCCGGGGCACTCGGATCGCTCCAACTCCCCCTTGTCGCGAACAGATACTCCAGGCTTTGGCATGCAACACAACTCTAACATTGCGCCTCAGCATATGTTCGATAGTGTGACACGTGGCGATGGCACTCTCAACTCGTCTGGAAGCCTCCCCTCCCTCCCTCTGCGCCAGCCCTCCCCAGACCGTCAACTCGACTCGCCCCAGACATACGAAAGCTTGCTGGCGCTTAACACATCTCTCAAAACGCGCGTGAGCGAACTCGATCTAATCAATGAGCTGTTCCGTGGTCGCGTAACCGAGCTCGAACAAAGCGACGCCAGCGCGCGTCGTTCCGAGATGATCGCGCGCGATTCCGAGGCCCGCCTGCGCCGATCCCTGGAGGAATCCCAGCGCCGCGAGGAAGAACTTAAGCGACGCGTCAACGAACTCGAGCACCAGATTGGTTCCGGTGACGGTGACCTCTCCGAACCATCGGCTAAGCGAATCCGCCTTTCCGACATGGTAGAAACTGGTGATGACTTTCAATCGCAACCCAAGTCGCCCAAGAGCACTTGAAACAAAACCTTCCCCCCCACCCCCCTCTCTCTCCCTATCTCTCTGTATTCCCTTTCAGCCATGATGGTACCCGTGATGGCCTAATCTTATTTCTCGGGACCTCTCTCCCGCCGACTTCGTTTTGGGTTGTTGCTGGTTTGTCTGATGTCCGTTGGTCTTTTTGATACCCTTCCCCGACTCCCTCGTGGTGGCTGGAAAACCGATTAAAATTAAATGTTCTTTCAACAACAAAAAAAAGCCGGATTGTTGATTCTAATTCTTCTTGACCTATGGCTTCCTGTTTTCTCTCTGCTTCTTCTGCTTCTCGCCGGATGTTTTGCAAGAGGTCTTTTTTTTTCTAATTTGCTTCCTAGTCATGGGATGGTTGGTTGTAACGGAACTGCCAAGTATGCTTCTAATACAGTGTTATTTCACTTACTTTTTTTTCTATCTCTTCTTTTATACTCCCCTTTCTTCAACCCTCTTTCTTTATACGATACGATTTTCCCTCCGCTGCATCCCGCGCTTCTTCTGCCTGCTGAAATATCTGGAAAAGTGACATTGTTTGTACAGGAATCCTGGGCTCGGCTCGCACAAGATAACAGACTGGAACTGATGTTGTACAGCCGCCCCATGTGAAACCTGCTAAGAGTGGAGCGAGTCGTTGCTTTATTTGCTCGTGATGTGCTAGGTGATTACGTGGAATACGATTATCTAATGCCACGACGAACAAGAGCCTTTGCTATATCTTCACCCACGTATGGAATATCTCGATAGAAAAGCAATTATGATGACTGGCTTTTGAGTTATTGTGCCTTATACCTTGGAATGGAGATCCCAAACACTTGCCTGTCTACTACTATTTGTAGTAATTCACACGAAGGCTTCAGATAGTTCGATGTTCGGGTCTGTTCTCGTTCGAAATGAACAGACATTGAGAATAGAGCGGAAAGGAAAAAGGAAAAAGGTATTTATAATTATCATAGTAATTCACAGGTCCGGATATAGCTGCTTGTGAATCAGTCATGCCTGGTGCTAAACACAGATGCCGGAGAAGATGATCGACGAAGCGTTGAGAAGGAAATAGGAAGATCGCAGCGAATGCGTGGTGTATCAAGTCTAATGAGAATAAAAAAGAAAGACAGTGCGCGTGGTGACGTTGAGATCGATCATCGAAGACGCAAAACATTTGGCCAGCAATGCTTTTTCCCCCATAGAATACGGATTTCAATCAGATAACATTAAATACCCAGATGAATACCGGGAAATCCGCAATATAGACCATTATACAAAAAACAAAAAAAAAACAAAAGATCGCTTCCATGTAGGAGATGCATAATATGAGATTGCTTACGCAATTTGGTGGTCTGACTTCTTGTGCTGAAGACTGTGGACACGCTTTTCGCGGTAGATGCTCCACAAGCACACGACAATTCCAGTCACTCCGGAGAGGAAAGTGAAATAGTAAGCGGACCTGTAGCAGCCCAAGCCATCGGGGCACGTGGTTTCGCCATCAGCGCCAGTGACAGAGTGGCGGTCGTACACTGTGCCGTAGAGGAGATTGAAGATATTGCCACTGAAGACGGGAGCAAGGGTCATTGCTCCCCAGTTCTGGGAGAGACCCTCGATTCCAAATGTGTGTGCGGTTAGGGAGGGGAACACGCCAAACAGGAAACCATAGCCAACGCCTGTGAAGGCGGAGACAATGACAAGAGTATTCGGGTTCGAAATGGTGGCTCCAGCCATTTGAGTGAGAGTGAAAACGGAGGCAGAGACGAAAAGGCACCAGAAGCGAGACATGCCGAGTTTCTTGACGAGGATGTCAGAACCAATACCACTGGAAAGGCGGCCTAAGAAGTTTCCGAGCGAAAGGATCGAGACGTGCATGACCTGGCGCTGCTGGATGAATTTGGGCTTGGCGCTGTCGTCGTAGTAGATCCATAGGGCTTTTGTGCTGTTGCCGATGTTGTTGATGGTCATGAGGCCAATACCAGAGAGGAGAGCCATGGTCAGGAATAACTGCCAAAATTCGACATGACGAAGCATAGCAAGACCGCGAATGTCAGTATGGTGGGCCTCCTGAGCTATGTCATCCAGGTAGTCGTCGTCCAAGGTGTCGAATGATGGCCGGCCAGCCCTTGAGACTAGCGATTGTCTTTCATCGGAAACTCTGTTGCCTCCGCCCGTAGAGTGAGAGCGAACATGAGCTGATCTTTCATGCTCACGAGCCGTAGAGTTGAACGTTCCATCAGGATGCTCGATAATAATACTCGGGCGGCGCATTGGTGTAGACTCTACGATCTCTTCAGGAACTGAGTAGTAGGCTTCGGTCTGGACATGGATGATTCGGAGGAATGGAACTGATACGAAGGAGAGGACGCTTGTGCCGCAAGCCATGAGGAAGAGGAAAGCACCAGTATCATCTTTGAAGATGAAGTTTGATACATTAGACCAGAATAGCGCGCTGAGGCCAAATGCAGCTAAAGGAACTGCTGTCGCCGTCCCGCGGCTTTCAGCAAAGTTAGAGGCAGCTAATTTGAAAGTCAGCTCGGTCGTTATCACGGGCACCGCGATTGGAGATTGGGCCGTACCAACTTTGATGGCTGCACCAAACGCTGCAGAGCCACCAGTGCCTGTCAAAAAGGCGAAGAGACATAGAAATACTAAAGGCACGGATCCTTGCCCATGTTGATAGGCTAAATCGCGAGGTTAGAAGCTTGAATGTCGCGATCATTTGACGAAGCCGTACCGAGATAAATAGGGTAATATCCTAAGCCCAACAGAACCGAACCGATAAGTGTGACAAGTCGTGGGCCCCGCCCATCAATCAACAGTCCCATAGGAACTCCCATGCCGTACATGCCCAAATTGCCCGCTGCTCCCTGCAAGTTATAAAAATTAGACCCATGTAAACGCTCCTAAATCCAGCTAGAGACATACAATAAGGTTGCTTTCGGTCGAGGAGAGCTTCATACGCTCTGCGAATTGTGGTGCCCATGCTGAATATGCGTACTTTGAATCCAAATTAGCGATATTGCGCGCAATCTGTCATGAAACTGGAGCCGACTAACATTTGTCCCACAGGATAGCGCCACAAGAGTTCCAGCTACAACGGAGGTGACTCGCGCCGCGGTGCTGAGGGAGCCAGTCATTATAGCGGGTGTCGGCTTCTCCCCGTCCTTATCGGAGTTTGTTCAATGGGGGGTAGTCCGGAATCAAGGTCTGGGGGGTGGAACGAAGGTCGAGTGCGCTAACGGAGTGAACGTTCAAGAATGAAAAAGCAGTGATTGCAGGAAAAAAACCATTGAAGTCAAGCGAGCGACAGATTAGGAAAGTAACTAGAGGCCACGATTTTGGGGGGGCGAGGTTTCAGGAGCGTCGTAATCGGCCAACATAAACGCGGGCAACGGCTCTCCACCGGGGATGACCGGGCGGACCCCGGAGACGCGCCAAGAATTGTGTGTTCTTATCGCCTTCCCTATTGAGAACTGCTTTCTAGAAGGTTGGAATGGAATCTCGTTCATTGGATACTGGGGCTTTAGTCCCCTATCGTGTGTGATCTGGGCCTGTATCTATGGGGGATAATGGCTGAGCTGTCATCAGGGATCTCTGTTTACCATTGCCAAGGACTATGACGGCATTGCAGTATCAGAAACCGTGAATTGGAAAAAGAGTAGGAAGAGTAGGACCTTTGTCTCCTGAATGTTCCAAGGTTGTAGCAATACATGTCTCTAACTTTGACATTTGTTCGGATTATTTCATGTAATGTGGTAGGTTTGGAAAGGTCAACACTTTTATAGCTTGCCCCTACTAGCTTCCATCATGCAAGATAGCCTCGTATAGGTACGAGAGTCTAAACAGAGAATACTCCCCTTATGTTAATGTGAATTCAAGTGATTACTTATCAATTTGGTCAGCCCTATGCGTAATTGCGCAGGAAACAATGCAGCCACTATGGGAAATGTATGAGCAACAAAGAATAAAGTGCCACAACTATAGTTCCATGGTCGGTTAGATGGTGTTAGCCTCAGGTGTCAGGAGGCTGGGTGTATCATGTGATCATCCATGACGAAGGCGGGATCGAGTTGCCGACTCCGATGACCTACCTTGCTTGGTGCCTTTCATTGTCCACCTCGGAGCACTGCCAGTCCTCCTGGTTCTGAATACTCTGTTCTGGTGAAGCAAGAAAGCCTGAACTCTCACCATGGGTGCTCTTCTATCTCTGCCACTGTTGGCAGTGCCCAGTGTTGGCACGGTAAGTGTTGTTGGCCCACGACTGGAGTTACGGACTAATGATCTGTGTCGTGGAATAGCTCGTCACAATGGGCGCATCGTGCTGTGGTGCTGCAACATGCTCTGCAGTGTGTAGTGCATGCGGCAAGTTTCAGAACAGGTATGGCGACTCTGTCGGTCACTTGCGACATCTGCTGACGCTGCCTTAGCATGGCGACGCGAATCGCCTACGCCTTCGTTCTCCTGCTCAACTCGATAGTTTCATGGATCATGCTCACGCCATGGGCTCTCAAAAAATTACAACATTTAACGCTCGACTATATGGAAATTCAATGTGATGGCAAGGAATGCCATGGCTGGGTTGCTGTTCACCGTATCAACTTCGGCCTCGGTCTCTTCCACTTGATCCTCGCCTTGTTACTCCTTGGTGTCAAGACATCTCGGGATAGTCGCGCTGCTATTCAAAATGGTTTCTGGGGCCCCAAGATCATTCTTTGGTTAGCATTCGTTGTGATGTCTTTCTTCATCCCCGAATCGTTCTTCTTCATCTACGGCAACTATATCGCCTTTGTCTGCGCTATGCTCTTCCTGCTCCTGGGTCTTATTCTCTTGGTGGACCTTGCGCACTCTTGGGCTGAGCTGTGTCTCCAGAAAATCGAAGACAGCGACTCAGGCCTATGGCGCGGGTTGCTTATCGGATCCACCATGAGCATGTACCTGGCTTCCATCGCCATGACAATCGTGATGTACATCTTCTTTGCTCACAGTGGCTGCTCTATGAATCAGGCTGCTATATCCGTACGTCACTCAAAAGAAAATACCCGAACATTTGCTAACTTTCCTCAGGTAAATCTGATCGTCTTCTTGGTTATTTCTTTCGTGTCCGTGCAGCCTGCTGTACAGGAATCTAACCCACGTGCCGGACTCGCGCAAGCCGCTATGGTCACCGTCTACTGCACCTACCTTACTCTTTCTGCCGTCTCAATGGAACCGGATGACAACAACTGCAACCCCTTGATCCGCTCAAGTGGAACCAGAACAGTCACTATAATCCTTGGTGCTTTTGTCACCATGGCCACTATTGCATATACCACAACTCGCGCGGCAACCCAGGGTATCGCGCTTGGCTCTAAAGGTGGTCACGGCTATGCCCAACTGGTTACGGAAGATAACGAGCACGGGCTTGTTACACAGCAACCCAACACTCGGCGTGAGATGCGCGCTGAAGCTCTGCGTGCTGCCGTAGAGAGCGGCAGTCTTCCAGCCAGTGCTCTAGATGACGACAGTGACGACGAGGATGACTTTGACACGAGCAGTAAGGATGATGAGCGTGGCTCCACCCAGTACAACTACTCGCTCTTCCACATCATCTTCTTCCTTGCTACAACTTGGGTCGCTACCCTGCTGTCCCAAGGACTGCAGGTTGACACGAACGTTGACTTTGCGCCTGTTGGCCGTACCTACTGGGCCAGTTGGGTGAAGATTGTCAGTGCTTGGGTGTGCTATGCTATCTATATGTGGACTTTGCTTGCACCAGTAATTCTGCCTGATCGCTTTGCAAGTATCTAGGGTATGGAAGTCTGGCTAGGAATTGGGCGTTTCGAGCGATGGTTATTATGTTAACTGAGTATTTTTTTTCGGAACATAGCATTCAGAGTAGTCTAAGTTGAATTTCTTCATAAATCAAGACATAAACTCACCTGTTCACACCAAGTCTTATCCAATGTATTTGAATGTTATCCTTATTGAGAGGTCATATGTTTCCACTAGACCATCTGAACAAGCTTGACAGTAGGGATTTTGTTTATCTCCTTCTCATTTGGCCTTCCTGAATTAATCTCTTTCCAGTATGTGCCATCAATCCTCAACTCTTGAGCCCGGAGTATAAAAGTGGACCTCGGGAGCTTTCCTCCGCCGATCTTGGCACTCACGCGTAGAGTGCGACGCGCTTCCTGACACCATGGCAATATGGCCACCATCCAGGCCATAGAGGCGCGCTCGGTGAGGGCACATACTGGAGATCAAAGAGTTCTGCTTCTAATGCTACCCGGATAGGTCCATCAAATTCAATCTGGCCAGGTCATCACCGACCTCTGCTCCGTCGCGAAGGAGCTCGTCGAGAACAGTCTTGATGCGGGCGCAACGACTCTAGGTCAGCCACGACGGGCAGTTTTGATGGGCACGCTGTATGCTGATGTTTGACCTATAGAAATCCGATTCAAGAATAATGGGTTGGACCTGATCGAGGTACAAGATAATGGCGGTGGAATATCCCCAGACAACTACGAGAACGTTGGTAAGTTCGATAACAACCTTCCCCCCCCCCCTCTCCCCGCGCCTAGGCACAGTCGGTCTTGGAGGAACTAACGTAACGCTTGCTTGCGCTCTAGCTTTGAAACACTATACGTCCAAGCTGTCCTCCTACGATGACCTTGCGAGCCTCCACACCTTCGGCTTCCGCGGAGAAGCTCTTTCGTCCCTTTGTGCACTCGCAGACTTCCACGTTGTTACAGCCCAGGCAAACCAAGCCCCTCGCGCGAACAGACTCGACTTTGAGGTTTCGGGTAAACTACGCAAGACTCAGATAGTAGCGGGGCAGAAAGGCACTACGGCTTCTGTTGCTGGAATCTTTAAACGCCTCCCCGTCCGCCGACGAGAACTGGAAAAGAACATAAAGCGGGAATATGGGAAGGTCCTGAACCTTCTCCATGCCTACGCATGTATCAGCACAGGAGTCCGGTTCAGCGTCAGGAATACAGTTGGTAAGACGAAGAACGTCGTCGTCTTCTCTACGAACGGAAATAAAACGACAAAGGAAAACATTGCAAATGTATACGGCGCGAAGACGCTCTCGGCCTTAATACCTCTCGATCTGGAACTGGACTTCGAGCCCTCGGCGCCTACGAGGCTTACGAGTGGTGAGGACCAGACAAACCAAATCCATGTCCGTGGCCATATATCGCGCCCCGTCTTTGGCGAAGGGCGCCAGACTCCGGATCGGCAGATGTTCTTCGTGAATACACGGCCCTGTGGTCTGCCACAGATAGCCAAGGCGTTTAACGAAGTGTATAAATCATTTAACGTATCGCAATCACCATTTATATTTGCAGATTTCCAGATGGATACGAGCGCCTACGATGTGAATGTTTCGCCTGATAAACGGACAATCATGCTGCATGATGCTGGGGCTATGATTGAGTCTTTGAAAAGCTCCCTTGCGAAGATGTTCGAAGCTGCTGATCAGACGGTGCCGCAGTCTCACATTCTCGGATCTAGGGCTGCGGTCACTAAGCAACAGTCTTTAGGAGCTTTGCCTGGCTTCGTTAGTGCGCGGCAAGTTAACCAGGGCTTGACTGACTCACCAGCTACCCCTAAACGTGCGCAGGATGACAATGAGATTGAAATTCCTGAAACGCAACAGACTGCCCCGAGCGTAATCCAGCAATTCAAGAACCCGCAAGATGCTACAAGTGAAGCGAACCCTCTATCATCTCCTTCAAAACCCGCGCGCGAGAGTCGACGATCGCTAAATGAACCCGCTGGTGCAACTGCTTCCATTCCAGAAGAAGAGCAGCTCTTCGTTCCATCTGAACCACAAGCCCAAGATATACCCGACCGATATGTTCCACCAGTCTCAATTATTGAAGGATCCGACGAGATCCCAGAGCCTTTGTCTCAAACAACACAGCCAAGTACAACTGTCGTAGCAGAGACGAATGAGGAAACCCCAAATGTCGTTCAGACTGCGTTTGATCGGATGCGGCCTCGTCGGCTTCCTGCTGAAATGGCTACAATCACTATTGGAGACCAAATCGTGACATCCATGGTTGGTAGTGGTGTCCCACGGAAACGGCGTTCAGATTTCGGGGCCTCGACCAAAGAACCTCGTCAGAGTAGACGGAAGATTCATACCCCTTCTCGGCCTAATATCTTTGGAAAGCACATGCAGGCCTTTTCGGCCCCGGGGACGCAATCCGAGGATGGTGACAATAACAATGAAGAAGAAGAAGATGATGATGATGATGAAGTTCTATTA
>KZ119475.1:123252-144227 GCA_002153405.1 Mycosphaerella populi pn0402
AAAAAAAAAAAAACCTACCAAGAATCAAGCACAAAAAGCAATAAGTCTCATCCTCCCCAGAAAGTAGAAATCTTAAACCTTTCCATCCCCTAAATTCAAACTCTCAAACACGGAATCAATGCCCGAATTCTCATTCTCCGCGACATCTCTCCTTACAATCCCCAATTGACTTCGCCCCTCCACACCCTCCCTCCCCAATTCCAAAAACACACCCTCCCTCTCAATCTTCAAATAAAGCCGCACTCCATACATCTCTGCCCTATCCCGAGCCTCCTTCATATCGTCCATAACGCCGTCCTCTATGCCCTCCCAGATTTGCTCGGCTAGGGAATCAACCGAAGAACCCTCTGTATTCTGAATGGCCTGCATGCGTGCCTGCGCGGGCTGCTCGGCGAGATTGAAGACGATGTCGCGGGCGAGAATCAAGGCAGCGTCACTGACGGGTCTTCCATCGTAAACGGCGTGCTCATAGACGTCGTTGACGAGGGTGTAGGCGTATTCAAGTGTTAAGTCGATGGTGCCGGTCAGCGAGAAGTTTTGGGCGCCGTCCATTGTAGGTGAAATTGGAGGTGTGTAGTGAGTAGAAGTGGGTTTGATGAGGAGGATATTTGCAAAGGTTTTGCGGAGGTAGTATTGAGAGTTGTCGAGCGAGAAGGAAGATTTTTGAATCGTGGTCTGAGGTGTAATTCACTCGGGGGTTTAGTAGTATGGTTCTCATTGCGTGGTGCTTGTCAGAGCATGAGTGGAGAGAGTTGTGGAAAGGTTAGATATTGGAGGAAGTGTTGTTTGGCCTCACTTCTGGAACTGATAGTGCCTTTCCGTAGATATCTCAAATAGACTGGTTAGCTTACCACGATAGTAAAGGAGGGGCAATAGCCTCAAGCTAACTCACCAAGTCAATATTTGACGGTGCGTACATCTAGGAAAACTTAATAGCTTGGGCCTGGAGGATATCGAAGGAAACGTAATCATTTTTATTGCCAAATCCCATTGTCATTAAGGACGAGCCCGAAGCCCAGTAAAATCGCTTCGCTGAATGCTTTGCTCGAATGTTAAATAGTATGATATGTGGAAAAGAAACAGGAGAACGAGCCAAGAATAAGAAAATTTCCCGACCAAACGCCAAACATGCCGAAAAAAACAAAGATCAATCCCATCAAAATCAGGCGCGCTAGCGAAGATGCATATTACAGGAATTAAAACTGCGCAAAAAGTATCAGACATGTCGATCGAGAGAAAGCTTTCACATATTCGCAAGTTCCTGGTCAATCTGGCGGTCCAGGAATTGTCGCTTTTCGCCCTGGAGCGAGGTCTGCAGGCGCTGTTCGACGAGAATGCGGACTGGGCAGATGTTAGCTTTGAAGAGGTATTATTGCTACGTGCTTTGGTACTTACCCTGCTTCTTGGTTACAGTGTCAAGATCGACCTCTGCCAGACAGCCACGGATAGCATCTGTGATAGCATGCTCGTCTGGACCGGCGCCGCCGCTGAAGTCGAATGCGCTGGACGGCCGGGCCGGGTACTGGCCCAGAGGGCTGCGAGAGCGGTTTCCAAGGAGGTTCTCGGAGCTCTGTGTGATGCCAATGCTGTGGCTTCTGGTGTGGTATGGCTGGTCTGGGAATGCGGCGCTCAGGTTACCCACCGACATGCGTGATGTGTTGGCGCCAGGGTGCCCGCCGAACTGCGGGTAGTCGGTATAGCGCGAGAAGCTGGACATGTGCGAGTTGCGGTTGCCGGGGACATTAGCTCCGCCGAATGGTGCGGGGGACTGAGGTGGCATGTAGGGCATGCCGCGACCCGGGAAGCCGGTGAGGATGGTCGAGGCGGGCTTGACGGATGAATACTGGGACTGAATCTCGTCCATCTCCATTGCATGTTCGTCCACGAAGGGGCCGGTAGAGTATACCTTCTCGGAGTGGAGTTCGCCGCGACGACCGGGGAGGTTGTTGGCGAGGGCGTAGTCGTCCCATCGCTGCAGGGGAATGCTGCGAGGGTCGAAGCCAGGGTCGTTTGTGGCGATCACCTGTTTGCCGCCCTTCTCCTCGATCACGACACGGGTGTTACCCCAACTGAAATCATCTTGCTTCCAGAATGAGTACAGAGGGAGCACGAATGCGTAAATTGGGAATGCCATGAGGTAGATGATCATCCATCCAATGTGCTGCCACTGGCGCTTGAGAAGGAAGATGATGATTTGGACACCGTAGATACCAGCCAACATAACAAGTGAAATCAGCGGGAAGGGACCCGTGTGACTGGCAACACGGTAGATCAGGTAGCCGATATAGACACAGGTTGCAGGAAGAATCAACGTTCCCAGAAGATCGACCATCACGACGAAGCGCATACTGAAACAACAGAATCCACAGAGGTCCTTGAGAGCTGCAAGTTCAACCAAGTTGTGGATTGTAGAGTTAATCCAGCGACGACGCTGAGAAACCAAGACACCCCAAGTTTCTGGCGCTGCGGTGCTGGCAAATGCATCAGGGATAAACTTGTATCGCATGGCTGGGAAGTGCTTCGTCATCAGAGTAGTCAAGAAACGATCTTCACCCAGCGATAAAAGGTTCTTTTTGTGCAGTGTGTCGGTGTTGATATCGGCGTATTCCTTGACCACTGCATCTGAAATGATGAGCGGACGTCCCCGGTCAGCAGTTCTAAGACGGTACATGCAGAAACTAGGATATCTGATTAGTGGAGTTCACGCATCGAGTGAAAAGATTAGCTTACCATCCAGGAAGACAAGTAACACTGCCGAACAGAGACTCGAAAGCCTTGGACAAATGGTGTGAAATGTAATATTCGTAAACCTGGATCATAGTCCACCAACTGCGTTCCTCATTCTGGAGACTGGTCTCACCACAAATACCAGCTATCTTCGCATCCGAAGCACAAGCAGCCACCAGACGATTCAGCGAGTCTTCCTTAACACTAGTATCGGCGTCGACCATGAAACAGTACTCATAGAGCTCCGGATCAACACCGATGATATTGTTAATCTGGTGGAAGATTTCCAGCTCCATAGGTGACATAGGAGCACGGTGATGAACGCGATTCAAGAATTGCATCAGCAGAACTTGCGAGTCTCGTTTACCACGGTTACCAGGTTTCGACTTGGCTTGCTCCGATTCCTTTCCGACCTTGACGACAACGATATAGGGAACGACATTGCCTTCGTATTCGTATAGACCGGAGAATATCTTGGCGTAGTTGAGTTGTTCGCTTCCAATGCCGATAGACTTGAATGGAAGGGCAGGAGGATCCATCTTGGGGTCTACACCGAGGATATCGAGGACGATCTTGGGTGTTGGGCGGTCGTTTCCACCACCAACAATCATACCATCACAGATGACGAAAATGAGCTTGCGCTTGTTGTCATATTGCAGGGCAGTGAGGGAGTCCAGGCCCTTTCGCAGGGAATCCTCTCCTTCCGTGTAGGCGGGAACCATACAGATGACGAATTTGTCCTGGGGAGCAGGGCGACGCTTGGAACCAAGTTGCAGAGCAGCCAAAAACTTGACCAGAACCACGGCACTGATGAGAATAGCAAAGGCCAGCATGAGCCAGTTGTTTACAACGCAGCGAGGGCTGTTTCGGAAATCAACTTTGCCCTTGTAGAATGCCATATCGAGACATTTCTCTGCGTTGTTAAAATCTGTCGAGTCTTGCCATTTGTTCGAGATATCTGTGCCAGGCGAGTCCTTGAAGAGCGAGGTGACCGAGTCAGGGAAGAATTCGTAGTCCGAGTAACCATTCATAACCTTAAGGGTGTGGAAATAATCTGTAAGATCCCAGACCTTCTGGTCCTTGATAACCCAGTATCGGGAATAGTCATTTGCTTGCTCCTTGATAGTGCTGGTTGTCCACACGAGTTCACCCTTGTAGAAGGTCTTCATCTTTGGCATGAAAGTCTCAGTGTACCAGTAATTGTTCTTAAGCTTGGCACTGGAACCGCTGTCGCCGTTGTAGTCAGGCCCACTATAGTGGTTGGCTGAAGAATAAGCATAATCAGTGGTGTCATTGTTTTGCATCTGGACAGTCTTGCTCTTCACCAGCTCGGGGCAGTACACGTGCAAAGGAGGCCAGAAGTACCCGTCGAGATTGAGACCCGCGAATTGAGCCATGGTGGAAGAACTCGTTTCAATACTCGAGTCACTGTGCTGCAATTTCCAGAATTTGGAAATATCATAGACCCGACCGTGAACACTAACATAAACGTCGTCACCAGAGTCGGTGTTTGCATGCCAGCTGACCTCCTTAGTGTTCCACGCTTTGTCTTTGTTGGGACAGAGCAGGTCACCAAAAGCCATAATGTAGAAACAAACGACGGCATTAAACAGCAAGATCAAGAAGACCAAAACAACCTTCTCTCGCCAGGCCAGTCGGACATCTGGTCGTTTCATCCGCCCAATGTACCGGAGTAAGGGGGATGGGATCCAGAATGTCATTGCCCAAACAAGAGCGATCCAAGCTTGTCGACCAAAGGTGGTTTGCTTCTGTTCCAGGTGTCGGGGGTCCGCGTACTCAGCGTCGCCGATGTACCGGCCATATTCGTCATAGTAGGCAATATCAGCCTTGTTATCATCACCCTTATGACCAAGACCATAGTCACCTGTAGCACCGAGCGCCATAGTAGGAGCAATGGACCTCGGACCACCCATGCTGGGTACAGCCATCGCCGGATGCATCATATCATGCTGGCTTCCAAGCAAGTTACTCGATTCATTGATAGGGTTCCCGTCAGGAGTGATGCCGGGCTCGTATAAAGAAGCACCGTAACCGAAGGGATTGTTAAGGTTCGCCTCTGGTTTACGGTCCAGTATACTTTCGGCTTCCCACCAGGGCCCCTCTCTCATCCAGACACGCTGGTGACCGACAACGGCATCGCCGTTGCTCCAGCCTCTTTCCAAGATCCAGCTTTCAACGCCGTCTTGACCCTCGGCGCAGCCAAGAGGAGCATATCGCTGGTAGAACTCGTCGACCTCGAAGTCTGCGGTGAAATCGAGTTGCTTCATGCGACGGTTAGCCCACTCGGGGAGTCGCCAATCTCGCAATTGCCGTGAAACTGCACCTGCAGACCACGCTGTGCTGGAGTTGGCTAGCTGGGCCGGCAGGTCGTCTGTAGGGTGGATGGAGATGTGATACCACACACGACTGCTGCCCAGGACAGTGGGGAGGTCGAAGCGAGCATGTTTTCCTAGAGTAATATCGTGGCCCTCAGCAGGGTAGAGAAGCTGCCCCACGAAGGAGTCGGGCTCAAACTCTGCTGAAACCTTCTCTAAGACGTTCCGCCGTCTGTCGAACTCGTGTTCACGTTCTTTCCAAGCAGTGCTACTAGTGATTCCGAGGTCCCCTTCGACTTGAGATACAGCCGAGTTCATCTCAGTGGTGACAGACTGGCCAATAGGAGGAAGTGCGATACCGTCATCTTTCATTTCAGCATTGATCCCCAGATCATCGTCAAACACGCCCCGCATAGCAACGGCCTTTCCGAGAGCTGGGCGAGGCACATCCACGACGACCAAGTTGACAGAGTCCTCATTCTCCCACTGGCCACCGGCATAGCTCGAGTCCATCTCCAGGGCGTTCTGGACATCTGTTGCAATGGCCTCATTGGCCTTGGCGAGGACCCAATCAACGAGGGCTTCGTATATTCCTGCGATCAAGATCTCCCGCTCGTCAGTAGAGCATTTGTGGAGAAGAACCTCGGGATCCACTCCTAGCAGACCACCAACATCCTCGCAAACCTCCTCCAGCTCTTCCTGATCCACCATAAATCCAGCGGCATTTCCAAGCTTAAGCAGGCCCGCAAGTACGGAAAGCAGGTTTCGCTGAGTTGCACCTTTGATACCAATAGCTTTCAGGTTCGCTCGGAGGTCCTCAGCCGCTGCTGCATCATCGGCGGTCGGGAGATACGAAGGAGGATCATAGGTGCCGGAGCGATTGAGCAGGGTGTACTCGGACAGGTCCTTTAGATCCAGGAATTCACGCTCGGCGGGGGTAGAAGCCGAAGTGAGGAGATAGTAGAAGATGTCGAATGCACGGTATCCCGGTTCGTTTGAAATCTCCAGCAGACCTTTGCGGACATTGATACCCGAAGTAGATAGAGCCAGAGATAGGCCCAGAACGGTTCCGTTTAGAGTCAATGAGTAGGATGCCGCTAAAGCTGAATGGAGAGAGTATGATGGGTTGAATGAGGTGACCGCAGCGAGGAATGGTCGAATGGCAGCTAGCGCTGTGAATGCGCTTTCAGGAGTTTGAACGGGAATTGCTGTCAAGAACGGCTCTAAGAGAGATGGGGTGGACTGATGAAGTGAGCTAGATATAGTTAGTTGATCGTTCTTCTACTCGATATGAAAGACCTTGGGGCTGCCATACCAAAGTAAGATACAGCCATCCTCTGCTCGCCGCCGAGCATGCTCCCACGCTCGAATAGCCAAATCACGGTCAATCGTGGCACCATTGCGGCCATCTGGCAGTGTTGTCGCAGCGGTGACCCATGTGTTCACCACTAAGCTGGTGCTTGAATCTAGTTGATATGGCTGGCCAGCTGTGTAGAAAGAGTGGAGAGCATTAAGCAAGGTGGTGGTCGAGACCTGCGAGGTATGCTGAGAAGATGGTCTCGGCCCAGTCATGAACCCAGACTGGTTGGAGAAGACCGAATAACGGTGGGACATGGTGAGCCCTGGCAAAACAACCTGTGACCCGGCTCAAGGACCTCACAGCAGCATCAGGCGATTTGACCGAGGGAATTTGGGATTGTTGGCCGATCGCGTGGTGGGAAAAAGCAGAGTTGGCACGTCAACAAAGCTTGATGCTGAGGGTGTGTTACTCCGGATGAATGAGCGAGTGACTGGAGATGAGGATTCCAACAAGAAGATGAAGGCAAGAGGAGGAGGGAGATGCAAGAGGTCAAGAGGTCAAGAGGTCAAGATGAAGCGATGCAGCAGGGGAAGAGCAGTAGCGATAAGAGGGCGTGGGGATTGTCTACACTTTTTTTTACGATACACTGCCGGGTCCACCGCTGATACAGTTTATTTTAGGTGAGACCCGTACTGTAAGCGTGCCGGTACCAAATACCGCCGATCGCCTGCTTATTATTCGGGCGCTACTTCGATCGTCCCGACCCCCCCTAAGCTTTGTCTGGAGAAGCCTGCAGGCCTTAGGAATGGTATTATCCTGGGCGATCTGGTCTAGACAAGGATCGCGTGGTTTGTTTTGTTACTATGACAGGGGGAGGGGGTTAGGGGTTCAGGGGGGTTGGTTTCGTGTCAAGTCGTCAGAGCTATAAGATGGGCGTTTCCTCCAGATGACTTCCAGCACTGGTGTAGACTCGACTGAATTCCATGATCCTCAAAGGCCTAACAATGGTCAGGTGGTAGCAAACAGTGGCATCGGAGTGGTATAACTACTTCCCTATTTTCCATTCTATTAATAAGTGCAGGTGACCGTACGAGCCCGTACGAGGCCGTACACAAATTACCGCGTTGGGACCTCTGCGGAGAGAAACTGCACGACCAATTACGATGCACTTGATTAAGGCCTCGGCCGACCAACTAGTGATGGAATACCCGTACGCAGTACCAGGTATGCAGCTATACGGCTAATTTAGCCCTGCAAACCAGAAAACCCTGAAGTCCTCAACCATGGGCTATATTTGGGATGTCTCACAAAGGAGTTGCCACCCAGGGATGGTACAGGGAACGACGGTAGCTGTGACGAGCTATGTTCCGCCACGAACCCTCCCTAGTTTCACCGGCTCCACCTGTCACAAGTTGATCGCTTCCCTCCTTTCCGATCTGCATCGTACTTATCGCTGCTATCTATCATATCAACGGGCGCAGCTTTATTGCCTGGGGGCGGCAAGGAGCAATAGGAGAGCGGACCCGGCTCAGAAAAGAAAAGAAAAGTAAAAAGCGGAAGGAACGAAATCGATGACTTGTTCCAGCACAGCTGTGACTGGTCCGCAAAAGCACAGCCAATGGGCTCAAAGACCCTCGATTGCGAGTGGAGCCGCTGTGTTTACATGAAGACACTAACTGTGTTAGTGGCCCAAACTTTCAATGGTAAACAATAAGTCCATTATGTATAACTAATAGGGGGCGCGATTGTGCCACTCACCGTAATATTCACAGTATTAGAGGATGTAAATGCGTTCTCAATAAAAGGCAGGCTCTTGCCACATAGAATGTAGCAGACCCCACCGTGATGTTTCTGCTCGATTCTAGATCGCAGCATAACTCAGGCCAGGACTGTCTCACCAGTGGAGATACCCGCCTCCATATGAAAGTGGACTATTCTTAGGGTGTGACAATACGCCAATACACCCAATACCTCCCCGGACAGTCTTCTTATCTGTAGTGATCCCCGTGCCTCGTTTTTCTGCCGCTGAAGCTTTTCTTGCATTTCGCTTCTCCCGAATGATATCCTCGACTCGCTAGGGGCTTACATTCCTACATTTCTCCTCGAGATCTCGCATTGTCCATCGGCTTCACACTCGTTCCCCCTCATCGAAAGCCTCATTCTGGAGGCTTAAGTCTCGACAATGGCGGGCGCTCCGGCTCATGCCCAGTCTTCGCTGCCCTCACTGCCCGCTCATCTGCAGTCCGATACACATTTGACAGCCCATTTGGCTAGCCGGTAGGTTTCTCCGTGATCATGGCAGGCGCGCCGGCTCAGCTAACCATTCCGCAAAGATTCCATGTCGGTTTACCAACAGCCCGGCTATCATCTCAGGCGCTGATTGCTTTAAATACATACACATCGGCAACCAAGGGCCCGGATGGCGCCAAAGAAGGCAGTGCGGCGGGAGAAGCTGAGGATTTGGCTCGGCGGGCTTTCACTAGACTGGGAGCTCGGGGAGAAAACCAAGCCGTTGTATTCTTGTGAGTACTGACAGCAAGATCATTACCAACGGATATTCTAACAAATGCTTTTCAGAGGTGAGAGTGGCTCTGGAAAGACCACACTCCGTTCCCACCTGCTTTCCTCCTTCCTATCCTTTTCCTCAACCCCTCTCTCCTCAAAACTTTCCTACGCTGCATTCGTGTTCGATACCCTCACCACTACAAAATCCGTTACCACCCCTACAGCATCTAAAGCTGGTTTGTTCCTCGAGCTGCAGTACGACGGTTCTTCCAATGTCAACCCAACCCTGATTGGTGGCAAGATTATCGATTACCGGCTGGAGCGCAGTCGTATCTCCTCAGTCCCCACGGGAGAGCGTAGTTTTCATGCTTTGTACTATCTTCTCGCCGGTACCAGCGGTGCAGAAAAAACCCACCTGGGATTCGACAACCCAATTCATATCCAGACGGGCGGTGGAGGCTCAATAAGTCACAAACGATGGAGATATCTGGGGCACCCGACACAGCTCAAGGTGGGTGTCAATGATGCCGAGGGATTCCAGCACTTCAAGACCGCTCTTCGCAAGCTGGAATTCTCCCGTGGTGAGATTGCCGAAATCTGCCAAATCTTGGCAAGTATTCTGCACATTGGGCAGTTGGATTTCACTTCTGGTCAGTCGACTACCACAGGTGTCGAGGAAAGCGGAGGTTACTCGCATGAAGGTGGTGAGACTGTCACTATCGTAAAGAACAAGGATGTTCTCGCAAATGTCGCCGCTTTCCTTGGACTGAGCATTGAAGCTCTTGAGAACAGCCTGGGTTACAAGACGAAGACTATCCACCGCGAGCGTGTAACGGTTATGTTGGACCCCTCAGGTGCACGACACAATGCCGATGCATTTGCTCGCACTATCTACTCCCTTCTGGTTACATACGTGATTGAGACTGTGAACCAGAAGATTTGTGCTGCCGAGGACAGTGTGGCTAACACTATCTCGATCGTTGATTTCCCTGGCTTCACCCAGTCCGCTGCTACGGGTTCTACCTTGGACCAGCTCCTTAGCAATGCTGCCACTGAATCCCTTTACAACTACTGTCTCCAGTCATTCTTTGACCGCAAGGCCGACATTCTCGACCGAGAGGAGATCACCGTCTCTGCAACAAGCTACTTTGACAACACTGATACCGTCCGTGGTCTTTTGAAGCAAGGTAATGGCTTACTGAGTATCTTAGACGATCAGACCCGCCGCGGTCGCTCTGATATCCAGTTCCTCGACAGCGTAAGAAAGCGCTTCGAGGGCAAGAACCCCGCTATTTCTGTTGGAAGCAACAACACCGGTGGAAGCTACCTTGCCCAGTCTGCCCGCACTGCATTTACGGTCAAGCACTTCGCCGGCGAAGTGGATTACTTGGTCAACGGCCTCATAGAGGAGAATGGCGAGGTCATTTCTGGCGATCTCATGAACCTCATGAAGTCCACCCACAGCGACTTTGTCCGCGAGCTTTTCGGCCAAGAAGCCCTGCAAACGATCTCCCACCCCCGTGAAAAGACCGCTATCATGCAGGCGCAGGTTTCTTCGAAACCCCTGCGACAGCCCAGTATGGCACGCCGCAAGCATATGCAGCAGGCCCGTCAAGCATCTGCAGATGTGTTTCGCGGTGAAAACGAGACCCCCTTCGACGACAACGATAGTAGCCAAGGAGGAAGCACTCGTCGTAGCGCGGCTAGTCGCAAGACTGGTCTCATGACCGGTCCTGCCCAGGGCGCAGCGGGTCAATTCCTTTCTGGTATCGAGATCATCAACAAGTGCTTGAGTTCGACTAACGTGAACCCCTACTTCGTCATTTGTCTCAAGCCGAACGACCGCCGCATCGCAAACCAATTCGATAGCAAGTGTGTGCGCATGCAGGTGCAAACTTTCGGGATCGCGGAAATCAGCCAGCGTATCCGCAATGCCGATTTTACTGTCTTCCTGCCCTTTGCTGAGTTCCTCGGTTTGGCTGAGATCGGCAATGTTGTGGTCGGCAGCGACAAGGAGAAATCAGAAGTTGTGTTGGACGAGCGCCGGTGGCCCGGTAATGAAGCCCGTGTCGGTAGCACTGGTGTCTTTCTGAGCGAGCGTTGCTGGGCTGATCTTGCCAAGGTCGGCGAGCGCGTTGTACCTTCTTACAATGTCACTGGCATGGATGATGGCGAGGGAGGGATGCACTCTCCTGGTAACCCAGACGCCAAGGTTCGTCTTCTCAACCCGTCTGCCCAATCGCCAGGTGCCTTCATCTACGGCGATGAGACCAAACAAGGTGGATACTTTGGAAGCCGGGAGATGGATGGACGGTCCGACGCTGGAGGCTCGGCTCACCCTGGTGACATGTTCCATAACCTCGAGACCCGCCAGCAGATGCTGGAGAAGGGCAATGAGAAGAACATGGAAGAAGTCGAGGATCTGCCAGTTTCTGGATCTCGAAAGCGTTGGATGACGATCGTCTGGATGCTCACTTTCTTCATCCCTGATTTCTTAATCAAATTTGTTGGTCGTATGAAGCGTCAAGAGGTTCGCACTGCGTGGCGTGAGAAGTTCGCCATCAACCTGATTATTTGGTTTGCCTGTGGAGTTGCAATCTTCATGATCGTTGGCTTCCCTGGTTTGATCTGTCCTACTCAGAATGTTTTCTCAGTTGGAGAACTTAGCTCCCACAATGGCAAAAAGGGAGCTGATTCCTACACCGCGATATCAGGCGTTGTGTTCAACCTGGGTGACTTCATGCCATCACATCAACCCGACATAGTTCCCCAAAAGGCTCTCAAAAATTACGCTGGCACGGATGCCTCTGCTCTCTTTCCTCTGCAAGTCTCAGCTTTGTGTCAAGGTGTTGATGGTCATGTTGATCCTAGTGTGCCTCTGGACTACCGCGCGAACCAAAATGTGACTTCCACTTCATCCGCTTCGACCAATGGAATGGATCCTAACTCCAAGTACCATGACTTCCGGTTTTGGATGGGAACTGGCGATGATTATCAGCCTGACTGGTACTACGAGCAGATGACGTTTTTACGAGCCAATTACAAGAAGGGGTATGTCGGCTACACCCCTCAATACATGAAGACCCTGGCCGATGATAAAGACAAGATGATTGCCAGTATCAACGGCAAGGTCTACGATATGACTTATTATATTGCTGGTGGTCGTGTGCCGAAATTTCCTCCTAATTACAAGGGAAAGACTACAGGCATCAAGACTGACTATATGAGCCCCGAGATCGAGACTCTGTTCAAAGAGAAAACAGGCAGTGATATTAGCAAGTACTGGAATGAACTTGATTTGGATTCTGACTTGCGTGCGCGAATGCAACTATGTCTCGACAATCTGTTCTTTGTCGGTCATGTTGATACCCGAAACTCGGCTCAGTGTCAGTTCGCTCGGTACTTCATTCTCGCCATTTCTATCCTTATTTGCTGTATCATCGGCTTCAAGTTCCTTGCTGCCTTGCAGTTCGGGAAGAAGAACCTGCCTGAAAACCTGGACAAATTCATCATCTGTCAAGTTCCCGCCTATACTGAAGACGAAGAATCTCTCCGCCGCGCTATTGACTCCATGGCTCGTATGCGTTACGATGATAAGCGCAAGCTTCTCATGATCATTTGCGATGGTATGATTATTGGTCAAGGTAACGACCGGCCTACTCCTCGGATTGTTCTGGACATCCTGGGCGTCCCTGATACGGTCGACCCCGAGCCTCTCAGCTTCGAGAGTTTGGGTGAGGGTATGAAGCAGCACAACATGGGTAAGGTGTATTCCGGTCTTTATGAGGTGCAGGGTCACATCGTGCCATTCATGGTTGTCAGCAAGGTCGGCAAGCCTTCTGAAGTCTCTCGTCCCGGTAACCGTGGAAAGCGTGACTCTCAGATGCTGCTTATGCGTTTCCTCAACCGCGTCCACTACAACGAAGCCATGAGTCCCCTGGAGCTGGAGATGTACCACCAGATCCGGAACATCATCGGTGTCAACCCTAGTTTTTACGAATTCATCCTGCAAGTCGACGCCGATACAGTCGTGGCACCCGATTCTGGCACCCGTTTCGTATCATCTTTCCTAGCCGACACACGCCTTATCGGTGTTTGTGGAGAGACCGCTTTGTCCAATGCGAAGACGTCCATCGTGACTATGATCCAGGTTTACGAGTACTACATTTCTCATAACTTGATCAAGGCGTTTGAAAGTCTCTTTGGATCAGTCACCTGTTTGCCTGGTTGTTTCACCATGTACCGAATCCGCTCTTCCGAAACTGGCAAGCCATTGTTTGTGAGCAAGGAAGTCGTCGAGGCGTACTCAGAAATTCGCGTGGATACACTCCACATGAAGAACCTGCTCCATCTTGGTGAGGATCGATACTTGACTACACTTCTCCTCAAGAATCATCCCAAATATAAGACCAAGTACATCTTCCGCTCGCACGCTTGGACAGTTGCCCCCGAGAGCTTCGCTGTCTTCCTCTCCCAGCGTCGTCGATGGATCAATTCCACTGTTCACAACCTAATCGAGCTTATTCCCCTCCAACAACTGTGCGGTTTCTGTTGTTTCAGTATGCGGTTCATTGTCTTCGTCGATCTCCTCAGTACCGTCATCCAGCCCGTCACAGTAGCCTACATCATCTACTTGATCGTATGGATTGTCAGAACACCTGATATCATCCCCTGGACATCTTTCGTCCTGCTCGGTGTTATTTACGGTCTCCAAGCCTTCATTTTTATCGTCCGGCGCAAATGGGAAATGATCGGATGGATGATAATCTACATCCTCGCAATCCCAATCTTCTCTCTCGCCCTCCCCCTGTATTCCTTCTGGCACATGGATGACTTCAGTTGGGGTAACACGCGTGTCATCACCGGAGAAAAGGGCCGTAAGGTCATCATCTCCGACGAGGGCAAATTCGACCCCGACTCCATTCCCAAGAAGAAATGGGAAGACTACCAGGTCGAGCTGTGGGAGGCCCAGACGTCGCGCGACGACCGCTCCGAGATCTCGGGTATTTCCTACGGTACTCGTGCAATGCAGCCGCACTCCGAATACGGCTTCCCTGGTGCTGTGTATGCGGGCTCGCGCCCCGCTTCCCAGCTTGATCTTCCCTACCACGCTGCTGGGTCGCGTATGTCGATTGCTCCTTCAGAGATGATGAGTCGTCATATGGATATGGAGTTCGAGGATTTGAGTCACTTGCCTAGCGATGATGCTCTTTTGGCTGAGATTCGGGAGATCCTGCGCACGGCTGACTTGATGAATGTTACGAAGAAGAGTATCAAGCAGGACCTTGAGCATCGGTTTGGCGTTAATTTGGACGCTAAGCGGCCATATATCAATTCCGGTACGTTTTGCCCTACATTACATCATGTTCATGGAATCATACTGACTTTTTTTTTTCTTTCTCTAGCTACCGAGGCTGTTCTTTCAGGTCTCCTCTGATTTGGCTATCACAGCTAGTTTCTGCAAATGTGTTACTAATTTCTGATGTTTTTCATTTTGCCATTCAACTTCATGGACGTATTCTCAGGCGTTGTCTCTACCAAGCGGCTTCATCTTATTTGAGTATTTATTTATTGTTTTCATTGAAATCTTGCATGGACGGATGAGATATTTCAAGCGAGCGGTCTGTGTGTGTTTTTTTGTGCTCTGGTTCTTGAATATCTTGGTTTGCATGGTTCATAAAACTGCCTGATTATTTACTTTCCGGGCGTATCATCTGGATATCAATATTGTTAATGCCCAGGGCGCTGACCCTGGTGTTTATCACCTTAATTCATTCACCTGTAGCTTTCTTACACGTATGAACCACGCCGATGGCTACTAACGCCGGAGCCACGTGCATATCAAAAAACTCTCGATAGTATGAAAACACGCAGAAGTTTCTCCTCAGCTAAGAAACTCCTTTCGATGCGACGGCAATTCCGAAAGCCAAACAAGCAGCCAGCTGGAGGGATACATGCTGACTGCTGCCATTAAGGACTGTAGGTTTTGTCTCCGTAATTGACACGATCACCACAAATGACCATACCATTACTAACGTTAATGGGATTTCGAGATATGCAGATTGCTTGTCTTTATTCAGTGCCGATGAAGTCCGGTGTGCTTGCCAATTAGAAGCGCCTTTTTAGCTTGGAACGAACATCCATGAACTCAGAATAATTTCTCGTTGAGGTCGTATGACACATCTTCTTCTATGATGATTTTTATCAGCTTAAAAGACAGAAAGGGCCGGAGAGAGGTGGAGGCTGAACTCGTGCCGCGCTGATGAGGTCGAAGATGTAGGGGAGACAGTGAGGCTAACGGCAACGAGGGCTCATAACCCTATACCTAGGTATCTGTGGAGAAAGTGGGAGAATACTAAGGTGGTAGGCACTTTACTGGGTTAGATGGTAAAGAAAAATACTCATCCTGGCTGTAGAATATGTTTATGAAGTGGTGATCGTATGAATCACTCAATTTTATGTGGTCAGCACTACAAGTGACCCGAGCCATCTTCCCCAGCATGTTCACAGCAACTGCTACTGATACGGATAATTTTCACATCTTTTTCGTCGTTTTCTTTTTATTGCATCCCCTCAATGCAAAGTATGAATATCGAAACACTAGTCTTTTTCCAAAATCCGCCCATCTTGACTTGAAAGGTAGAATCCCAGATCTGCTGCTTCTTTTCGCTCCCACTCAAGCTCCCCGTTGCCAAGAAAAGCAAAGGGGTCAGAACTACGATGTTGTATGTCAAAATCTTCACCACGAATATTCGCGATTGATTCTATCATGTTTTGTCAGCACTGGACGCTATTCGAAGGGGTACTGGTGGCTCAAAGGGTCAGAGAGATTACCTTTAAAGTGAATAATACTACCAGGATACATGGCCGTGACGATCTTGCCATTATTATACCATGCATCGCAGCCTTTGCTCCAGACTGTGTTTTTAAGAGTGCTCTGAATTCGGTGATTATAACTCCGAACCACACTGTCAGATACAGTGACTGATCTTTGAGGAAATAGTCAGAAAGCAGATCAACGTATCCCATGATCGAGCTGGAACTTACTTGATATCTTCTCGAGCAATCTTTTGGGCCCATTTGAGCATGTAATCGGCGCTCCAACCCAGTCCTTGCGGAACACTTCCATGGCCAATCGGAAAATTTGGCCCTGCAAACATGAAATAGTTGGGCATGGCAGCTGCACATAAGGCGAAGTATGCCTCTGGCGATTCCTTCCACTCCTGATCCAGACGGCGACCGTTTCGGCCAACAAACTCCCATCCAGGCACAAAGGATGTGTCAAACCCAGTGGCACAGACAATGAGATCAAAATCTTCCTCGCCTGCTTCAGTCCGAATGCCAGTGGGTGTGATTTCTTCGATCTTGTCAAAGTTCCACGCGGCGTTGGATTGCTGTAAAGCTTCAAGATAGCCGTCCCCAGGACTGAGTCTGCGGCAGCCTATTTCGTACTTGGGGATCAGTTTTTCGATCAAGTGGGAGTTTTCGCTCAGACGGGAGCGCATAAGTCCTTCCGTCGCGTTGTATAGGAGATTGTTGAGATCAGAGCCTGACAGCATCAGCTGGTACACTGTGTTCACTCTTCTAGAAATTAGCACTTTGTACAATCAGGTCTTTAATGTTGAACATACGAGCGCTCGACGTGTTTGCGGTACTCAAGGTATTTTTCTGGGTCAGTCCTGAAACGATCTTTTTCCTCTTCAGTATACTCGAAATTGGTTCCCATGCCGTCTCTTGTCACATCAGGGCATAAGTTTACCGACACCCATGTAGGATGGCGAATAAAGTTCACCAGCTTCGAAGCTTTTGGCTGAAGTGCGGGCACTGCTTGGATACCAGAGGGCCCATTCCCTATAACTGCTATTTTGTTGTCTTCCCATTGGTAAGACTTATCCCAGGAGGCAGTGTGCATTACCTTGCCTTTGAATTGGTCCAAGCCAGGAATTTTTGGCATTCTGTGTCGATTGAGAATTCCTGACGCATTAATCAGAATATCGGCTTCATCGTTGAAGATCGTCCCATCGTGGCGTCTAAGCTTCAACTGCCATTTCCCAGCATCCTCATCCCAAAGGGAAGAAGTTATCTTGGTGCCAAACACAATTGGATCCCTCAGGCTATACTTTTCAACTGTGTTCAGTATATATTCCTGGATCTCCGGGCCTCCAACATAACATTTGGACCAGGAAGGATTCGGTTCGAAGGGAAAGACGTAGCTGTGCGCGGGTACATCGCAGCCAACTCCGGGATATACGTTCTCAAGCCAGGTGCCTCCCACTTGATGATTTTTTTCGTAGATTGCAAAGTCGACAAAGTCAAGTGGCTGCTCGTGCTTTAGTTTGTACGCCAGGATGAGACCCGAAAACCCGGCGCCAATGCAGACAATCCGGATTTTGCGAGGCTTGAAGCCCCATTGATCCGAAGGAATTTTGACTGAGCCATTCTTCAGGGATTCATTAGTTGGCATGGGGTTAATATTTCTAGATCAATCCCTACAGTGCAAGTTGATACGGCGGACAAGAAAAGAATAAGCCAGAAGAGGGGAATCCCCTCATCTTTGAACAATGACACATGATCGGGTAATAATCCATGCTAGTGTCTCCCTAGAGGTTATAGTGCCTCGCTCGAAGCATCTACCGCCAAACAGTTCTCCCATCCCAGATGGAAGGGGGGGGGGGGTTAACGGGCCAGTGACTTCTGGGCTAAACCAAGGTAGCTTTTTCTCTCTTCTCTCTTCTATGGCTCTGGAAAATGTCTTGGTGTAGAAGAAATGGAAAGTTTCTCGACTATGGATTCCACGAATTGAAAGCCATTTTCACTGACGGACTATTTCGATTGCCTTGTAATAATCAAATAAAAGTCTCAAGAAATATACCACCGACAGTATAGCAGCAGTCGCAATTGGACTTCGTTTTTTCAGTAGAACTCATGTTCAGATGGTCAAAATTGCAGCGGGTCACTTCTTCATATTGGGTGCTCTTCTAAGATAATACTCTGGAATCTGCTCTATTTGGTATCACACTAATCTCCATAACAGATTTGCGCAGTTAGCTGTCTCGTCCAGTCTTGCTGCGACAATCATCGGTATTCCATCCACTCATCGCAATCAAACAACATTGGAGCTTCTTCAACGACTGAATCATCATAGTTGGATACCATGGCCTTGGAATGCACGTGTGGGCTATGCCAATTCACAACATGGTTGAAGTGATGCACATATTATTCGCATTCGAGTTGCAGGCCGAAATACAGCCTTGGACCTACGATCTATGAAGTGCTAGTCGACCATGCTCCAGCAGCTTCTTAAATCCCTTTGTCCCATGAGTCTGCACACCCACGTGCTCGTAGTAGTAGTCGCGGGCTGCATCCATAATTGCCTTGACACGAGCTGGAGGAACCTTCTCCTTGCGGTCGTAAGCGTACAGGCCATTGACCTCTTGTTCGATATCAACCCTAACCAGTATGAGTACAGCACGAAATGTAGGAGAATATCACAAGATCACTTACAGCTGTGTATAAACCAGTCCATGGGTGTGACCTCCTTTCACTATTCCCATGACGAGCTTTTCGTAGCGTACAAGGAAGTCTTCGACGTCTGAAGCAGTCGTGTATCCCCAGTCACGCTCGCCGGACTGGGCATCCTTTGCAGGGGCAATATTAACCCCCCCAAATTCAGTACAGATCACTGGAGCACCGGGCTTGTGCTGTGCACCAGGGTCAAGGAGTGTATGGCCTGAATAGCCTTTGTAGATCGGCGGAGTGAACATGGAGTGGCCGCCCTTGGGGCCCAAGATACCACCTTCCATCTTGGAGCATGTTTCAGTAAGCTCAGGAGAGTCGGTGTAATCGTGATAAGTCGTCAGATCTGTGAGAACATGTTCCCATCCGCAGTTGTCGTTAATGGGTCTGCTGGGGTCGAGAGATCTAGAAGCAGTTAGCATCCAATATCAAACCTAGAAGCACCACTGGTACATACTTGGTCATATAATACAGCGACCGCATGTGGTTCCGCTGCTCAACACTGTCCTTGAGAGACGTATATGCCCAACTCTCGTTGTTCGGTGTCCACGTCACAATGCAAGGATGATTGATATCTCTCTTCACAGCCTCTGTCCACTCAGCGTCCATGCGTTCGATATAATCCGGCCCAAACTCGTACGCATTCGCCATCTCTCCCCACACAATCCACCCCAGCCGATCAGCCCAGTACTGGAACCGCGGGTCCTCGACCTTCTGATGCTTTCGACAGCCATTGTAGCCCAGCGCCTTCCCCAGCTCAATATCAGTCTTCAGCGCCTCAGATGAAGGCGGCGTAAGCCCAGTCTCAGGCCAATAGCCCTGATCAAGGAACAGCATCTGGAAATACGGCTTCCCATTCAACCTAAACGTGCCATCACCCTTCTGCCAATCCAGACTGCGCATCCCAGTCGTCGTCTCAACCTCATCCACAACCTTGCCCTCACCATCATACAGCCTCAGCACAAGATCATACAGAATCGGATGCTCAGGCGCCCACAGCGCAACCCGATCCTCATACCAAACCCCCTCGTCCTTCAGCCTCGCATCCCCTTTCTTCACCTCCCCCAACTTCGACTCCTCAACAACAACACTCGGCTCCAACGCAACCCAGTCTCGATCCTCCTTCAGCTCCCCCACACTCTTCCCCAGCACAACACCCGCCAACCCAACCTCAATCTCAACAGAACCCTTCGCCCTAGGACTTCGTCCCTGCACCGCAACCCGCGCATGCACAATCCCGCCCTCAACATCATCACTCCTCAACACAGTCCCCCCACTCCCATCCCCAATCCTCGTCCTCGGCACACTCTCCACCCAAACCCCCAGCCAAATCCCACTCGTAGGCGTATAAAAGATACTCTCCGGCACAGGCCCCCAGAACTGCTTCCCCCTCGGCTGCGCCAGATCCGTCGCCGAGTCATACACCCGCACGCTAAGCCTCTTGCTCGCGCCCTCTTCGTCGCCGACAAACACATCCGTCACGTCGATCTCGAACGGTACATGGCCGCCGCGGTGTTCGCCGACGAATTGCCCGTCCACCCACACCGTGGCGTGGTAGTCTACTGCGCCGAAGCGCAGGAGCAGTCTGTTACCGGCGGCGAGGTGCGACGCGGGCCGGATATCTGTGAGTTGGCGCTCGTACCAGAGGACCTCGTGGACTTCGTAGACGTTTATTCCTGAGGCGGGGGTTTGGAAGGCGTAGGGGACTGTTATGGAGCGGGGGGAGGGGAGGCCTTTCTTGTGCCATTGGGATGTTAGGCCTGTGTTGGTGTCGTCGAAGGCGAAGCTCCATGAGCCGTTTAAAGAGGCCCAGGTTAGGGATTTGCGGGGGAAGTCTGGGCGGGGGTAGGAAGTCATTGTTTTCTTCTTGCTTTATTTTGTTTTGTTTTGTTTTGTTGTGCTCTGTTTAGTGTTGTGGTTATAAATTCAGTTGCTTGGAGTTGGGAGCAGCTTGTGTTTACAAGGGTTACAGGGAGCTTGGGGAGGGTTAAAAGTGTTCTGAGGTGTTGACGTGGAAGGTGCAGTACGAAGTATGGTGGCGGGTTGGAGAACCCCACGTTGCTACGTCAGGGATCATCAAGTTCCACCAGAAATAGTGTGATTCGTAGATGCGGAGGTTGCATTTCCACTCGGTTCGGTCTATACAAAACGATCAGGTCCGTGCTGGATAGCTTTGAAACTGTTGCTGTTGGAGCAACTGAAGATGCCTACACTCGTCCCCGCTGGAGCTGTCCAGGCTTTTAGGGTTCCTTCTACACACGTGCCGCATACACTCTCATCTCTAAGATCAGGCTGTCGTCTAAATCAATTCTCATTGATGGGGGGGATATAAAATGAATAACAGTAACATCAACTAAATCAACCAAAGTCAAAAACAAAACTCCCGGGTCAGTTGGAAACTAGACACCGGCGAGGGTATCACATTGGACTCGGGTGCCATCCAATCCATTCCTCCCATGCACACACACACCAGATGATCAACAATTGCAGGATAAAAAAAAAGATCAAAAAAACAGGAATGGGCGAGGGGCAACCCCGCTCTATCTCGCACATATCTTGGATATCTCGTTTTCTTTTGACGCCTTCATTGC
>KZ119478.1:4112-20318 GCA_002153405.1 Mycosphaerella populi pn0402
TTTTTTTTTTTAATTTTGTTGACTGGGATGTTTATATGGAGTACACATCTCTAATATGACAGACTATTACATTGTTCAAGCAGAGTCTCGTGGACGTAGAGTCGCCTCTGTGTGCTGTGTTGATTAAGTCGATAGAAGCGCTAAGGCGTAGGATCTGGATATCTCACATGCGAGGCCACTGTATTGACAATGGCGCTGTATAAGACACGATGTAGAGGGGTACAGCTATGCCTTTCCTCACAACTAATGCCTGGAAGGGAGCAGAGGCATATCCTTTTGACGCGATTCGGTGCGACGCGTCGGCGGTGAAGGCGGTCAAACATGGCCTCTCCACCCAAACCCTTCCTGAACCGCGTCAACCCTCCTCCCCCCCCATCTCGCATGTGAGCTTCTGTTGTTCGATCATGCCGTCGCGCACTCGCCAAGCACCTGCCGACGAGGCTGACGAGGATACTGGAGTACGGAGCCTGGCCTTCGATCAACCCCTGTCATGGCGCGTGGGGCGCTCGGCCATCCCAATTGCGGAGCTGCTTGAACGACTCCAAACCCTCGCACAGGAACTTCGCAAGCTTGACCAGGAGGAAATTGACAAGGATTCTCTACGCAAGGTCTCGCAGGAACTTGCCAGTGCCCATCTGCTCGCGCATAAAGACAAGGGCGTCCGAGCCTGGGCCACATCCTGTATTGTGGACGTCTTGCGACTATGCGCTCCCGACGCGCCTTTTACTCGCAATCAATTGAAGGTGCGCCTCCTGATAAGTTCACCGCAGTGCTTTTCATCATTATGTGCTAACATGAAGCATTGGTAGGATATTTTTACGTGTATCATTACCTCGATCATCCCCGCACTGGCCGATCCATCCAACGCCTACAATGCGCAACATACCTATGTCTTGGGCTCGCTGGCCGAGGTCAAAAGTATCATTCTCATGACTGATTTGGACCAACCCGATTCCTTGATCATCCCCCTTTTCACCAGCTGCTTTGATATTGTATCGGGATCCTCGAAAGGGTCCACTGGGGATGAAGTCGCAAAAGGAGTGGAGTACGACATGATTCGTCTTCTTACAACCGTACTTGATGAGGCACCTAGCTTGGCACCAGATGTCGTGGACACCATTGTTGCCCAATTTCTGCGGGTTGACCCTCGCGTACTCGATAATTCCAAGAAGGGCAAGCGCAGCGACGCGCCCCTCGATGCCAAGCAAGACACCCTCCTACTAAAGGATTACCCCCCAGCTTACAACATGGCCAAAGCGATATGTCAGGCCTGCCCCGAACGTATGACGAGCCATATTAGCCAATACTTCAACAATGTGATTATCGATGCTTCTGCCCCTGCCGGCCAGTTAAATGGTTCCAAAGCTGGAGCTCGCAAGCCGAATCTCGACGATTCGGACGAGGAGGGTGAGGATATTAAGGAATTAAGCAAAGCCCATCGACTTATTCGAGAACTCTGGCGCGCCTGTCCGGAAGTTTTACAAAACGTCATCCCACAAGTCGAAGCTGAGTTATCAGCTGAGTCAGTTTCTTTGCGATTGTTGGCCACACAAACAATTGGTGATCTTGCTGCAGGCATTGGTATCGCCGGTCCTCCTCCACCCCCTCCAATGGATCCAACCCTCTATCCTCCAGTGACTCTAGAAGAGTATCCTCAATCTATTACACAGCCTAATGTTCTCCTCACGCCTGTCTCCCCCAAACCATTCTCCCAGGTACATTCATCAGCTTATGAAGCTTTTCTGAGCCGACGACTCGACAAAACTCCTTCTGTCCGCGCTGCATGGGCAACTGTTGTTGGTCGAATCCTGTTAACTTCCGCTGGTGGGTCTGGTCTGAGTGATAGTGAAGAGCAAGGACTTGTCTATAGCCTTGCTTCGATGCTGCGAGACGCGGATGAAAAAGTTCGAGTCGCAGCCGTGGACACCGTGGGTCAATTTGGGTACTCTCATGTTGTAAACAGACTTGGCGCAAAAGGTGGCTGTTCTTCTCCAGATTCGATGTTGGGGATCCTTGCGGAGCGAGTCAAGGACCGCAAGCCTCAGGTTCGGGACCATGCGATGAAAATCCTGGCCAAGATGTGGGCGGTTGCCGCTGGAGATATTGAGCAAAACACCGAGCCTGTTTTCTCTCTTCTCAAGGATGCTCCATCCAAAATATTCGACGCCTTTTACACCAATGATCAAGAGATTCATGTTCTGATCGATCATGTTCTGTTTGAAATACTACTCCCTCTCAGTTACCCCCCAGTCAAACCAAAATCTACACGGGGAAACTCAAGCCAGTCTCAAAAGCAAAAGGATAGCCAAGCATCTGAGGGTGATCAAGAAATCGATGTCGATAAGATCAGAGTACGCAGAATTTTGACTCTACTTCGCGGTCTGGATGAGAAGGCCAGACGAGTCTTCTTTGTCACATTGGCTCGCCAGCTGTCAATGCGATCTGCTATGACGTTATACTTGGAGGCTTGTGAGAAGTACAATGGTGGCGTTGTTGATAAAAACGAGGAGCAGGCTAAAGCCCAGCTCTCAAAAGTCGTAGACTCTTTATCCAAAACATTCCCCGATCCAGCGCGTGCATCGGCAGACCTGTGGAAGTTCGCCAAGGTACATGACAGACGAAGCTACCAGCTCATTCGGTTTGCGATGGCGGCTGTTAGCGACTATCGAACTGTCACAAAAGCGATTAGAGAGCTTCAGAAACGGGCGCAGAGTGCGAACAACTCGCCTCTCCTTGAGACTATTACACCCCTGCTCTATCGAAGCAGCTCTTTGATCTTCAACAGGAGTCATATTCCAGCCATCATGAGCTTGTCTCGCACAGATGAGAATGGTCTCGCTAATGCTGCGCAGGAGATGTTGAAACAAATATCTTCCCAGAACCCCGAGGTCCTGGAAGCCCAAGTCCAAGAGATGTGCAAGGATCTAGAGGCGCAGGCTCCCAAGGCTTCTGCTGCTGGCGACGCTAGCTCTGAGGAAATCCTCAAAGCTTGCGCTGGATTTGCGAAGAAGCTTCCCGCGAAGTTGCCAAAAGAGCGCAAGTTCCACCAAGCACTGACAAACTACGCACTGTACAGCTCTTCTCCACAGGCCGCAAAACATGCCGTCTCGATTCTGATGGCTACAGCTGATCGCAAGGAAATGTACGCGAAAGACCTTGTTCAAAAATGTGTCAAAAAGTGGACCTATGGCTCAGATCACTTCCTTACTCGTCTCGCTGCTTTGTCACAATTGAACCTTCTTGCTCCCCGGGAGGCAGATGAAGAGAGTGATACCATTATCTCAATTGCCATCAACCAGATCTTGTTGACAAACCGCAACCCTGAAAAAGAACCTGCATACACTTGGTCCGAAAATGTGGATGAGGAGACACAAGCGAAGGAATGGGCAATCAAAATTATCGTGAATCGCTTACGTGCTAAAGACGGCTCTGACGGTGATGATGACCTCCGTGCGCATGCAGAACCTGTCTATGACACTTTGAACAAGCTTGTTGCTAGAGAGGGCGAGTTGTCGAAGAAGAAAGACACACCTGCAACCCAAAAGTCTCGACTACGTCTCATTGCTGCCAAATCTCTGATCAAATTGTGTGCTTCCAGCAGTCTGTGTGATCATCTTTTGGCACCGGCTGACTTCAACGCAATCGCCCTGATGGCGCAGGATCCTCTTGTACCTGTACGAAGTGGGTTCATTAACCATCTAAGAAAGAAGTTAGTACAGAGGTCTCACTTGGGACACCGTTGGTACATTGTCCCGTGTCTACTTGCCTTCGAGCCTGACATGAGCCTCAAAGAGAGCACCCTCACCTGGCTGCGATCTCGTGCAGCTTACTTTTCTCAGCAAGCCCAAGCCAGCAGCAAGCGAAATGAGCAATCCATGGTCATGGAACTTATTTTCTCCCGCCTTCTTTCTCTTCTAGCATATCACCCAGATTACCCATCCGAGGATCTGGATGAGTCAACCAAGCTCGGTGATTTAAGCGATTTTGCTCGCTACATCATATTCTACCTTTCTGCCGTCGCCAACGAACATAACATGTCATTGATTTTCCATGTTGCCCAGCGCGTGAAGCAATTCCGTGACGGCATAACGAAATCTGATGAAATCTCAACTCGTCTTCACACCCTGTCTGATCTCGCTCAAGCAACCGTCCGCAAATTCGCCGACATCTACTCCCAACAACATAAATTCGGTGGAGCTAGCGGTGGCACGAATATTTTGCAGACCTACCCCGGAAAAATGGGAGTCCCAAGCTCCCTATTCGCCTCCATGACCAGCCATCGTGAAGCCCAGGACGTTGCCGACAAAAATTTCCTCCCCGACGAACTGGATGATATGCTAGACCGCGTGGTTCGGTCGGCACTAAAACCTAAGAGCTCATCCACTAATCACGGCAGTGCGGCAAAGAAGCGAAAGCCTGATTCGCTGGATCCCAACGGCAACTCTTCAGCAAAGAAAGCACGGAAGGACAAGTCGGCTCGCCCATCACGCAAGTCTACCTCCTCCGTTGGTGCTTCTAGCAGGACACCCCGACGCAAGCGCAATGATGACGGGTGGTCGTCTGATGTTGGTGATGGCGATGATTTAAGTGCATCCGCACGCCGACGCAGCAGTCGAGGCGTGGTGCAGAACAAGGTCAGCTATGCGGACAAAGACAGCGATGAAGACGATGAAGAAATGCAACAGTGGAACGAAGAAAAGGAAAATGGCGGAGAAGAAGATGACGATGAGGATGAAGAAGAAAATGAGGACGAAGAGGAGGATGAAGACGAAGAGATGCAGGAGAATGACGAGGAAGAGGAGGAACAAGAAGACACTGCACAAACCAGCGAAAAGGAGAACTCACCTCCAACTCCTCCGAAGGAGGCTAAATCATCGAAGGCATCCAAAGCATCTAAAGCAAAGGACAGCCCACCCAAGAAACCTGTTACAACTACTTTGCCCACTCGCCGATCGTCCCGTCGGGGATGAACAAATCTTGAAGCTAAAGCGAACTATACGAGAAATACCCCTCCGTTTTGATTTTCTTTCTGTCATTTTTTTCCCATTCTACTACGTGTTCACTGTATGCTATGTTTTCCATTGTCTACTATTCTTATTCATACCTGCGATACTTTTGCAGCTCATGACCTGCCGAGATGTATACCCAATCTGCTTTGATATCTCCGGCCCATTGAATGAATTCTTAAATATGGAAGGAATTGGCTCTGTTTAAAGGTCATGGGGGTAGTAGGCTGTAGTTGCCCAAATATCAATTCAAGATGTAAAGCCTGATGTTCGGCCTGTCTTGGTTGTTGTATAGAATTCTACTTTTGCAGCGTCCAGGTAACGGCGATTCGTTCACAATTGGGAATATGGTAAGGCGAGACAAATTAACGGCTGGAAAATCAAATCCACTTCATTGCCTCATTAATTTTCTCTCTTGTGATTTTTATAAAAGATCCCTTGCTATTCCAAGTAAATGACGGTCGGGGTGCGCCTCCCCCCCGATGTCCGTTATGCGGGGAAGGTGATGGAGCTGCCTCCCTTTAGTGTAGATAGGTTTCAATGTTCTCTACAGTGATTTATCAGTAGTAGCAGCACTGGAAAATTCACAGGAAATAGTATTTGCATGTAGTACGTATTACAAACTTGAATTCGAAGAGTGGACACAATCTTGAATGCACGGGTATTTGGACATTTCAGCTCAATCCCTCCAGGGCTCCAGAATATACCTTTCTTTGCCAACGAAATCTCTGAATTAATTAGTATTATATGACCTCGGGAGGTGTCCACGGGTAACAACGAACTTGAATTCGAATTCTACGACTCTTGAAATGATAGGATAATAAATATTCACTAATCCTGGTTGACATTTGCTGATTGAATCGCTTACTTCCGTGGGATTTGAGGGCGTTCCGGTTATCTGCGGAATATAATTTCACGGCGAAAAGGAAGTCCATTCCGAGGGTAATCCGCCTCCCAGCCCTGGATCTTCGTCACCGCATGCTGCCTCAGATAGTTTATCACAGGTCTGAATCGATCCCGGTCCCCTTCTACAGATGTTGGATAGAATATTGGGATAGAAACGCATAGTTCGTGTCGGTCCTCTTGTGGGGCGAAGTCGAGGGATACGGGGCGTAGAGTTTTTGCAATTATTCCGATTCTTGCTAGTAAATCCTCGTCACTTCGAAGCTTATCCCAAGGCTCGAGGTAGATGGTCAAGAAAATCTGTTGGTTCCGGAATTGCCTGTGATGAAGCTCGTCGGAGAATAATTCTTGTAATCGCGAGATGAGGCCTGTCTCGATGGTAAGTCCTGGTCTGATAGTCAGTTGAACCATGCTGGTTGTCGGCAGATAGGTCAATTATACTGCGGGTTATATATCAAGTTAGCAAAGTGTTAGTACTCATGGATTCTATGTTTCGTATTGTGCTACTCATGCACTTTTGTGAATTCTTCGGTCGGTAGCACCACCTGGAGTTTAAGTTACTTTACACACAAAGGGCGTTCTGCCCCAGCACGCAATGGGGTTGAAACATTGGTATATTGAGTAATAAAGAATAGTTATATATTAGGTGCGAATGGCGTCTCGTGTGGACGATGCCTACAACTCGCTATCACAAAGCCCGATCGAAACAAGGAAGAAAGGGATAAAAACAGAAAGTGTGCAGATAGCAGCCTACGCCAACCAGATGTATTGCTACTGTATTCAGTCGTCTTCCTTGGAGAATAGCCAATGGTTAGTTTTGTGGGGGTTTACTACTCGCTGGGAGACTGGGGATGAAATGTTGGTAGTTGTACCCACGGCCTGTAGGATTCGCCCATAGTAAATTTAGGGATCTGAATTTAACAATGTGGAATATGGACTTAAAACTGGGCGTGTACCTCGAATGGCCTGGATCATACGGATTATACAGACCTATCAATCTGCGCACATGCTCGTCTAGGTGTCTCCATTTTCATATGACTTGTTGCGCAATGATCTACACTCCCAACAGCCCCACGGAAGGTCTTTCCATACCCGGACGGTATCTTGGGCGTTTCACGCAGCTCTCGTCGAGAGGTGCATTACGAGGTTAGGCGATTCGAATGAGAAAGAGTCCGATGACGAAACGGGCAAATAAAACGCGAAAATAGGGCTATGACCGCAGGCCCAGCAGCAGAACCCGGGGAGTGGAGAGGGCCGAGTCAAGTCAGAAGTCCGAACTGCTTAACCTCGGCTGGTTCCGCAAGTGGTGGCTCACACGAGCTTGATTAATATTCTCCATTCTGTCCTCCTTTTTGTTCCCAGACACAAATTCGCGCTCAGCGCATAACTCCCAAAATGACCAACTCAGAATCCCCGGCCGACTCCCACGACTCTAAACCAGTCGACGTGGGGAAGAGTCCGATCGCCGAAGCGCAATCGGTTAGCCGACGCCAGTTGCTGGCGGCGTTGACCGCGACAGATGTGACAGTCCGACGACTGGACCAGTATGCGGCTTGTGATAGATTCGTATTTTGGACTCAGTAACTAACGCCCCTAAGGTTCATATCCACAACTGCAGGCCAAGAGCGAGCCTTTGCGTTGGTCAATTATCTCGCGGGGATCCTACACCACCTGAGTGCCTCCGCTCCTTTGATCGCCCGCTTAAAAAGTCGAACCACTTCACAGCCTTCCATTTCTCCTGGCGCAGCTTCAAGATTACAGGCCCTTTCGTCCCTCGCTTCAGAAACACGATACAGCCTCCGCCTTTTTGGCCTCGTCCCACTCTGGATCTGGGGGTCCGACACTATCAAGAACCCGCCTGCCGATCCTGTACTACGGACCTTGACTATTTTGCAGGTGATTTCCAATGTGATTTACCAATCTCTGGAAAATGCAGCATATCTCACGTCGAAGGGTGTGATCTCAAAACGATTTGTTGAGAAATACGGCGGAGTTGCCAAATGGGACATCTGGGGTCTTCGGGGCTGGTTTGGGCATATATTCCTGCAGTTCTTTGTGCTGTGGCGCGAACATGTCCTGCGCAAGAGACGGTTGGCGGCGAAACGCGCGGCGGCTGGCAATGTTGAGTCGAAAGAGGTCAACACCGCAGAGGCTGAGGAGCTTCGCCTTGAGATCCGCGAATGGAAGAAGAGTCTGATTAACAATATTTTCTGGGCCCCGCTTTGCTTCCACTGGTGCTGTGAGCAAGGCATTGGCATTCCGGATCATCTGCATGGCCTGATTAGTCTCGGCGCTGGTATTTGGGGAATTAGCGATCGTTGGTCTGCAACCGCTAATGCGTGATCATCTTTCTTTTTGTTGATATAGATCTCATTGTTGTCATATTACCGGAGATACCATGCTATTATAATTTTCTTTTTTAAATTCAATATTTATGTTGCTTATAATTCCTATTTACTGGTTTGGCGAATACATCGTACACATGCGATCCTTTTCGTGAGATCCGGAGATCTCCGCTCCAGTTGGATATTTAGACCTTCCAGCCAGCTTTTCCCCTTCTTCCTTGAGCACATATCTCGACCTCGGGAAGATGAGGTTCATTCAATATTATTCATTCATCATGCCTCTCGTATTTCCTCCAGAGCCTTCGTCACCTTTATACTCTATAGATTATCAACTCATGCATCGGGCTTTCTACCGATCGCAAAAATAACATAATTAGCACCTCCCTGCTCAATCAGCTCATCTTCCAGCCTCTTCTCCCATTCCTCACTCGTCTGCTCTGCTGTAACCATCTTCAATCCCATAGCCCTACAAGCTGCTGCAGCCGACCCTGTAGCCCAACCGCTAAGTTTCGCCGAATTTCGCGCCAGGATCTCATCGTCCTCAATCGACTTCCCCAGCTTCAACTTGGCACTCTTGACTTCGACATCCACA
Organism: Mycosphaerella populi pn0402; assembly: GCA_002153405.1. Taxonomy (NCBI): domain Eukaryota; kingdom Fungi; phylum Ascomycota; class Dothideomycetes; order Mycosphaerellales; family Mycosphaerellaceae; genus Mycosphaerella; species Mycosphaerella populi. The sequence goes on from KZ119478.1 coordinate 12,959, forward strand.
AGTCCTGCGTCCGTAAGCCACCCCGCCATCTCCTTTGAAAAGGTATTTCCCACACCCGCGCCAGCAAATAGCGCGCTGATAAGTGCCGTGTGATTCTGCAGCGCCGGCCCCCCGTCACACTTTTGTAGGTCCATTTCGCACAGTTGGATCCAGCCACCAGGTGCCAAGAGACCGCAGAGCTGGTGCACGACTTCTCGTGGAGATATACCAACGCTGCTCCCCAGCTCCATTCGCTGTATTACCAGGTCGAAACGACTGTGGAATTCGGAGGGCCATGGTTTGGTGGTTTGTTGGACAACGAATTCTGTTGATGGATCTTTTTCTGTTGGGAAGAATTCGGGCGTGCTGTATGCGCCCTGCAACTCATATGGGGCTTTGAGAAATTGTTTGAGGTCGCGGAGTGCGATGCCTGCTCTAGTTCAGCTAGAGAACAGAATAAATAGGCTGCGTGGAGCGGGTGAAATTACCATTTGGAGTGGCCGGGTCGAGGATCTTTAGCCCTGGCTTGGAGAAATCAATAGGCGCAACTACATATTGACCGAGCATGTTGTGGCTGAATATCTGGGCCTGGATCATGAGACGGTCGATTTTATCCTGGGGCTCGTCTGGCGCACGGAGGTAATAGTGGTTGCTGTCGGAGGCATTGAGAGAACTGGCTGCATCTTGAGAGCTCATTATGTCTACACTCAATTAGTGCACTTCTAGTATATACTTGATCAGTTGAGAGATTGGGGTTGAGCTTCTTTATGTGATATTTTAAGGCCTATCAGTGCGGGGTATTCTAGCCCATCTGTAGCATAACCTCGGAAATCATGGCACACAATGTAAATGTTTGACGAGTTGACCTAGTAAGGAGAGCCAACCGTCATATCCGCTGTATCCAATCATCCACGGTGGATGTGGTACTTATTGATCTTATTGCTTTCTATAAACCTACAAACGGATATCTCGGAGTTGATGGACCACCGACCGCCCTTTATTAGAGTGGCTAGATCCTTCTTCTCTTCTCTCTCTAGAGTTCAACCCGATCCCGAATCTAGGAAAGCTTCTGCTTGGAAAGTCCCTGATTACATGGAGTGAAGCGTTCACGATCAAGAGTATCCACTTTGATCTCGTGGATGCAGCACTAAGAGAACTCCGCTGCTACGAGGCTCCATTCGGTGGTATCCCAATTGTTATATCGAGCCTGAAAGCTAGCCGGAATGATACATAGGATTATATATACCGCCCATGGAGATAAATACTGTCATTATCTTCTTTATTAAGCTCTGCCGTTGCCAGGCCTTCGCTGCGCAACTGCAGACCAGAACAAGTACCGAGCGACAACAACTTAGCTGTACTGGCTTTTATCCCCATCAACCTCTACTGTGCCTTTACTTCACAAGTTTCCCATAAAAGAACTGTACTAGAGTCATTTCTATCAGTTAATTTTCATTTAGTTGCGCTTTGAAATTATCTGAATTCTCATGAGAGAATCTAGTCACCTTCCTCTTCTTTATCCTTTGCTTTCCACCTTGAATATCATCTCCAAGCCCCTAAATGAATAGAAATATCGCGCGATGGCTACCATGGACACCGATCAGCTGTAACCTTAGATCGTATGAGGCAGCTTGGTGCATGGCTTGTTGAAAACCGCATCGATACTCCCCACGCTCACTCCCCAACCACACCGAGCACGGCGGACTCACAAAGCATATGCAAAGATCACCTCTTATTTCTTTACCCAGTTCTTGCTTGAGTTCGAGTTGCTCACTTATCGAATGACGAGTATGGTGGCTTCGAGTACGAGGAAGGGGGGCCGTGGGGTCCCCAGGCCGGCTGGTTTTGTGACGCAAATCGATACTCATTGCTTGGGTTAATTCCCCGCCAAAAATTGGAAAAGCGGGGTCCCTGAGAAACAGACGAAGTCCTGGTAGGCCATGAGGGTGCAAAGACCGGACGGTATTCGGGCGTTAGCACTTGGGCATGACTAAAGTTTGGATAATATGGTTGTCCTTGGGAGAACGTCCGAATTTCTGGCACAGGATTGGCCGAGCTCCACAATTGTAGCCCCGCGTGAAAACGGGGGAAAATTTGTGGAGGAGCATAATAACTCGATGGTGGAGATGTGCGAGGGTTCATGGGGATTTGATAGAATTGGTGAGGGTGTGGTCTCCCAAATTGTCGAAGTTGGTACGGGTGAACTTGTAGCGGAGACAAAGCTGGTGGAAGCTGCCCAAATTGTGCTCCAGAGTTGAAACCACCGGCCATAGATTGTTGCCAGAGCAGGCGTTTCCTAAATGATGCACTTGATCCCCCTTCGTTTATTGGTTCCCCGAGAGACGTGCGCGGAGCAAAACGGACATGACGTTGTGCTCGGGGAACAACAAGGACAGGACGAGGAGGGGGTGCATTTGGAAGTTCAGCAGTAGTACTGAGCGATCTGGCGTGCTTTGGAGCTGCCATGCTGGTGAAACTTTGCCCTACAGGCACAAGGTGGCCGCTAGGTGTGATTCGAGCGCCTGCCAGTGGTCCCAAAGGAGGACAATCACGATCTGGCCCTGAAAGAACGGCATGGCTACCAGATATGTCACCAGCAGCAAGTCCACGCCTTGGGAAGAAGGGAGCAGCAGTGGGTGATAAGATGGAACGACGGTGACTAGGCCTCGGATGAGCCACATCGCCACCAGTTTTGATATCAGCTTTGCGGCTACAGGACTCGGGTGATGGCTTTTCCATGATGACAGAAGTTTCAGGAACCAAGTTCCTTTGTCCAGAAGCATAATCGTTTGTGTTGGAACTGTTGTGTAGCATGTTTATCGATGAGGGAAAGTTGTTGGGAGAAAGACCGAGTTTTCTTCGAATAAGCTTGCGGGAAGAAAGGACAGAAGTCTGACCTCGTCGACCAAGTGAAGAAAAATAACAGTACGGGTCCTTGGCAAACAAAGCTTATTAAACTTCATATCTCTCAGTTACCCTGACAAATAGGATTCTCGCACTCTGGTTACTCGACGCTACAAAAGGAAATTTTATAATAAGTCCTAATGTGTATTTACTCTAATCCACACCTAATACATCAGCAGTGAAGAGCCATGATGACCGGAGGCTAATAAGGTACTTTGTGATTTGGGACTAGGTAACGATGACATCGTTTGTTACATCGTTGATCGTTCATATTGTTGGCCCGCAAAGTTTGCAAAAGCGCTTTCGTCCAATCTCCCGAAGACCTGTAGACAAAATAATGTGTGAATCTGATGAATCTGATAGCGGCTCGGGGAACCGGGCCGAACCCGAACCCCACTTCATGCGGCTCTAATGCGCTCCAGAATTTTATAGTCACCACTCGTCTGAATTCTAATATTGAAAACAGTACAAAATTAACCATAAGACAAATTTCTATTTTTATAAATACCACTTAATTCTCCATCGATTCTTGCAAGTAATCGCTCGTAAGACTCTGTCTGAACTTAAGGAGAAAGCTGATCAGGTACAAATCTATTCTATAGTGATAAAGTTCAATATAAGTCTGTGCGAAGATAAACGGCAAACGAACTTAGTTTTCACGTTGGGAGAAAATATGTTACTAGCGCGAGATAATAAAGAACATAATGAAAGAGACGAATATGCAAGGGGCTCCGGGAAAACCATTATCTCAAGAATTAAAACGAAGGAGAAGTCTCATGATATGAAAAAAGACCAGGGGGAAAAGTTTGATATAATGTTTACGATTGAAAAGAAAATATCACAAAAATGGGCTTACGAGTGCCATTATCAATTAGATTATGTGCTATATCCCCGTGTGTCGAGGAGATCCAGACTATCCGAATCACGCTGGGTATTAGATCGCTTACGCAACAGAGACTTCCCCGATTCGCAGCGCCTCAATGATAAGAGTGGAGCAACACGATAAATATCCCACCTCAGTAGCTTCCTCAGCCACATCGCAGACAATTCATTTGCTGTTATTTTAGCTTGGTATCGATCCTGGCATTACATCAGGTTACTATACCCATCATCTACACGATGATATCCTTCTTGGGATACCCGGGGTGTACTAATACGGTATTATCCAGGACCTTGTGCTCTGTTTGTCCTGGGTATGCCATATTCTGCCTGGTCTGTCGAGGCTCACTGAGACCGAGAGCGTCCTGTTCATGCTAATGTTCCCTTAAGATAGCCTGGCATTGAATGAAAAGGGAATTGTATCCGCGCCAGGGTCAATTACGAGATGTCTTAAAGGTTTGAAAACCTTTAACTTTCAGTACCACGTTTTCTCTACATGCTGAACGCACTTTTTAATCATTCTTAGGTACAACATAAGCCTTAAAGTTACATGTTGCCTAGAAATCTTAAAAATGGACAAGTGGGCAGGTAGCATAGCCTGTTCATTCTATGACGATCTTAACCAAAGATCCGATAATAACTCTTTTGCAGATGCGCGATCTTCAGACTGCCATCGAAGCATTGGACGAAGAAAACGAAGGAATTCCTCTTGATGTGAATCTTCGAGATTACCCTCAAAATTCTTAAGTTACGAAGAAGGAATTTCCACGGTGCCCTTTCTATCGTCAGCTACAGTCGCCTCATAGCATGAATAAGAGGATAGTCAATATATCATCGGTATCAAAATATTTAGCCGAATAATCGTTTTTTGTGAGTAAGCTTTTGGGTGGCGGCCCCAAGATTGCTATCATTTCTGCGAGGTGGTGAATTTCGGAGTTTTTCTTCTCGAATCGCGTGCATAGAAGAGATTCCCTTGCTCAAAAAATTCCCACGCCTATAGGAGACTTTAGCATTATCATAATCTTATTCGATATAGCCCGAATACTAAAAGAATACCAAGATTCCAAATATCGATCTTCTCATCCCATGGAATCCGTAAAACAACCCCAGGAGCAGGGAAAGGGGGCCAGGTCAAGTTAGAACATGAAATGTCCCATTAAAACTTATAAATGAACAATATGTACGAGATTTCTGTTGAAATCTTCGGTACAGCGAACTCAATCAGTTCTAAGGTCATAATTGAGTTTCTTTTCCGCGGTTCTACGAATCCAGGAGCTGATTTTATGACGGAAGCGTCTATCTTACCCAAGTATAGGCCCATCGAGATCCCAAGCTCAAATTTCACAAATTCTTGTGTCGACGGCTCTGAATTCATGTAAAACATCACGATTGCCCATTAGTAATTACGCCTTGCACAATGTAGTACTATCGACCCAGACGTGCCCAGTCCAACACCTTCGCGGAAACTAAGGCAGCCGCTGAGTAATACCTCCGCGGGACCGCATTCACCATCAGCAGGAAACTGGAAGCCCGACATTACAACCGCAACACATCTCTGTTTGGCTCTCCTTGAGCGACTTGCTAGTGACCATCCAACCCCCCTTTCCCTTTTTGCGCCAACCTTTTGAACACGATACGGGTGCAGCCTCCCCTCCTCTGCCGCCCACGTTGCCCCGCGCAGTCTCAATCGCAAGCCCAACATGCCGCCCTCTGCCAGCGTCCAGCGCCATGCCATCAATCAGGTGGTGAGCATTACTGGTGTGTCAGATTCACAAGCTACCAAGGTATGTGGCACCAGGTTGAAGTACTTCAAGCCAGCCAGCCTGGGCGAGAATCCGTGGCAAACACTCCCGATATTCGAGGATACCTACTAATAGATGCAATAGCTCCTGCGCCAAACGAAATACAACATCGAACAAGCCGTTAACATGTGAGTTGAGTGTCCTCTATCTGAACGGTACATTACCTGGAGCATGTCAGCTCAGCATCGGTTAAGCTACTGGTCGTCCCCGCGCCAACTTGCTACTACCCCGCGCTACACCCCTTGAGACCGAATAGACGGAGATATACTGTCGTTGACTGAGCTGATTGGGCGTGGTATATCAGATTCTTCAATGGCGCCGACCCCAGAGCCGAAACCAAAACGTCACTCAAAGCCATGTTCGACAGTTACCACGGTACGTAATTACCCTACTTACAATAGAAACTCCACGCTGACGTGCTGTAGACCCATCAAATGATGAGGATGACAAATTCGGACTCGAGGGCGCTATGAAATACCTGGGGGATCTAAATGTGAAGCTTGACGAGATTACCTGTCTCGGCATCGCTGAGATCTGCAAGTGCCCCGCGATGGGCGAGTTCACTCGCGAGGGATTCGTGGAAGGCTGGCTACAATATGAGTATGATTAAAACCCCCCAACCTGATCTCTTTTCCAGAGAAAATAGCCACCAAGGTCTCAATCTAGAACCTTCCTAAGCTAATTGTATCTGCGCACAGCTGTCCAACCCTCCAGAAACAGCAAGCCCACGCGAAGCAACTCCGCAAAGCCATCGCAAACGGCCCCACGACTTTCCGCCGCGTGTACCGATACGGCTTCCTCCTCTCACGGATGCCAGGGCAGCGAAACGTGCTCTTTGATATCGCCGTCGAGCAGTGGGGGATGTTTTTCAGCGCCGAGACAGGTGGAATTCCGGCGAATACGAATACTACACCATGGCTGGACTGGTGGATCCAGTTCCTAGAGGAGCGGGGCAAGAAGCCAATCAATAAGGATCTATGGGAGCAATTCGAGGTGTTCCTTCGCAAGGCCCAAGAGGATGAGTCGTTTGGGTGGTATGACTCGGATGGGGCGTGGCCTGGGGCTATTGACGATTTCGTCACATGGGTGCAGGCTAAACGGGACGGGAATAATATGGAGGTTGAGTAAGATTGGAAAATGCTCAAGTCTTTCTCTCTTGTTTGTCCCTTTTGTTTTGCTCATTCGAGCCCACGGGCCCATGGGTCGGAGTTATGGACGTTGATAGGACCTATGGATTACGAGTCACGTCATCATGATTGAGAGCATGTTCTGCTCGGTCTCGGATGAGATTGAGGTTTCCATGGCTGCGGAGGTAACTTGAGCGGATGTTGCTTAGAGGCTAGATCGGGTAGGTGTAAATTACGCATAGCGATTACGATCTTCAAAATCCAGCGGTTCTCCGGTAAATAGTAGTATATTGATCAAAGGCCATTCGTCGTAATATTGAGGGGGGGGAAAAACACATCATGGGAGAAAATAGGTCGCCGCATACCAAGACGCGAGATGTATACACTGAGATAGAAACACCTGGAATAGAAAAAAAAAACATCACAGAAATGAAAAAGAGGAATAAGTATTAACAGAAGAGTCAATCAGGTACAATTCACAAACAAGCCGGCTCGGGATACGGAATGAGACTGTGCAGTGCTTGTCGTTTAGTTCGATTGTCTTCCTGCAATGGGATCTGGTCCGCTTAAGGATAATCGCTTCGCTTCTCGTACTCGCGCTTCTCGTACTCGCTGCTGCCACCGCGACGCTGGTCGTAGCGCTTGCGCAGAGCTTCGAGGCGCTTCTTC
>KZ119479.1:4109-31283 GCA_002153405.1 Mycosphaerella populi pn0402
GGGTATATTAGGACTAGGGTCTGTGCCGATACGACGATACATAACGCGTACGCCGGAGAATACCGCGCTAAATTTATGTCGTTTGTTATATAAGGTGGACACTAGTATAAGAACCAAAAGTAGCCTAGTTTGAAATTTAGACTTGTACACATTCCTGTGATTTACGGTACCTTACCATCAAGAGAGAACCACACTCCAATAAGAAGCGATAAGATAGCAAACTCTTCTATCACCCAATTATGGTTGCCCGGATTATTCAAACAATTTAGGTGCTGATAAACAAGAAAACAACACCGATAGGCACCAATGAATGGTCCCTTTCGCGGGTTTCAAGCGGGCACTATGAATCCACCAGCACTGCTAAACGCGTACGCAGCCTCAAAGTTGGACTCATGCGAGTTTGCTGGGTTCGACGTGAGGCTGTCAACCTGGAGTAGAACAATTGAGTTTATCAGCTTCTGTGGGTCATGGCCCCCCAAAGTTTGAGGCCGCAAATAAAATAAATTAGTCGATGCTGCTCAGTCGCAACGCTTTTCTTGCTGAACAAGTCTTACTCACCATTTCGCGCTGCTGACCCCTAACCCAGTACTATGTCGACGGAGAATTTTATCGTGAAAGAGCATACCTTCTAAGGCTGCCATATTCGCGAATATCCCGGATGTACAGTAAATCAAGAAGACGCCCTAGAGCTTCATGTCAAGCAATATACGCCCAGAAACCAGCCTAAGCCTGTTCCATCAGATGCTATGACGTTTATTTTTGCCCACGGGGACTCTGTGCCGAAGGTAATCAATCCCCTGGATCCTAAACACCCTCTGTTTAAACAAGTACCGGTGTGTCGCCCGGAGGTTCAGACTGCCTATGAACTCATCCCATCCCTTCGTCCATCTTGTCTCTGGGTTCTGGGCGGTAAAACGTATTTGAGTCTTGAAGAAATGCGAGAGAGAATCAGTTTTTGTGGAACAGGACTGGGCGGCAGCGGAGGAGTATCAGAAGGTAGAGTTAGAGAGGCTACATTCCCTAGTATTGGCCATCTGATGACTTTCCAGGCTATCAAGGCTACCATGGAGCCATGTGTAGTTTAGATTAAAGACGCGATGGTACGTTATCGAGAAGACGAGAAGTTTTGGAAGAAGCGCCAGCTGGAAAGGGGCCATCTGCTTTTGGAAGAAGGTTGGTATCAAACTATAGACCCATTGAATGCGAGCGTCAGCTTCAAAAGCTGTAAGACAATATTTTTCATATTCAGCATATAGAAAGCGTGTTATTTAATTAAAAACTTCAAGTTTCATAATATACTATAAACCAAATAATTTCAAAGCTTCTCATTAATGGTGTTTGGAGTCTCCCAACGTAAAGAGAGCATGCAAGGAATGTTGACTCATTTTCTCGCCTCTCTTCTTTGCATATAGCGACGCCACTGTACTTATTAGCAAAACGAATTCGTGGTATGAGATAATGGCATCGACGAAGATCCACTTACAGCAGGATTGAAAAAGTACACTGGAATTCCAAGTAGGAATACACCCCCTACAACCGCAGTAAGAATACCCATCGCGGCTGGATAGCTATACTTAGCAACCATAGGTGTTAAGCCGTAGCTTATGCCGAAGGCGATGATGTTCTTCGTTCCAACAACTGCAACTAGAGCCGGTCCAGGATTCTTCTCCCAGGCCTCGGAAGCGAAACAAGTGGATAATATGAGCACGGATACAAAGGCCACTTGAAGGAGCGTCCAGGCCATAAACGGCCCACCCCAAGTTGAGCCACCCCCCGCTGTAAACCCATAGAGTAACAAAGAAACCACCATTAGGATTCCAGGGAATATGAGAAGTATCAAACGATGTTCTGGAGTATGGACACCCTTGGAGCGTTTTGCCATATATAGAATGAACCAGTCACCGAAGATACCTCCATATAACATGCCACCAAAGCCACCAAAAACACCTCCTAAGTTAACAAGGCCGACGTTTTTGGCGGCCCAGCCGTAGCTTTGTAGCACAGCATCATATGATAGGGATTGACCGATCGATGATCCTAGAACCACCGACGATAATAGTGTGGCGTAGAGAATTCCGGGTGAAGTAAATGCTTCAAACATGTGAAACCACGTCATCAAAATGGTTCGCACGGGATGATCAGCTGTCTTTCTCCAAAGAGCGAGTTTTTGAAGATATGTATGTCTGGAATGTATCTCACGAGATCCGCTTGACTGATCCTCCGCTTCCATTGCCTCCATATACTCGCGCGCGGCAGAGCCAGAGAGAACTTGCGTAACACCATACTGGTCAGTGACTACCACTTGTCCATTTTGAACCCGTGCCTGGCGCTGATACATGGTCTCGAAACAGGTGAAGACCATAAGAATTAGGCCTACACCAACTGCAATGACATAGACCCAGTAGAACCAGCGCCATCCTAATGCAGCAGTCTCATAAGAACTGGCTAGGTTCAGACAGCTTGTAACCACGTTCTGCGCCATCCAGTACACACCAAATACAAAGCCTCGCTGGTGCACGAAGGTGACTTCGGATAGCATCAATGGGAGGAGCTAATACAGATAAATGTCAAATTATTTTCGAAAGAATGATCGACGCGGGATTTGACGAACCGATTCAGTGGCACCTGTGGCTAGGCCCTGAAGCATACGCAGTCCAAGATGTTGGTGGAAGTTCTTGGATACAGCACATCCAACAGTGGATAAAAGAATGACAAGGATTGAAAATATTCCGATGGGACGACGACCAAATACCAAACCAAGTGGGAGAATCAGATAGTTTCCTGTGCAAAAATCAATCGAACGATCTCGTGCGAAGTTATGAGAGCATCTAAAGGTGCATACCGATCCCAACCATTAGCGATGGAAATGTACTGAGCCAGACAACTTTATCTGGACTGATTCCCTCTAGGGCATAAATCTCCATGAAAGTGCTGAGGATAGCACCGAGACCTCCAACCACAGAAAGAGACATGATCGCTAACCCAAAAGGCATCATTAGTGGGGCCGAAACGTATTGAGACTTATAACAGAAAGAAATGAATGCATACAAAACCAACAGCAGCTCACAATAATGCCCGCCTTCTCCAAAGTATTGTAATTTAGGGGGTCATTTGGGTCATTGCTGGGTACTGGTAGCCGCTGAATGTCTCCTGAAGCACCAACAAGAATTTCACCATTTTCGACATCCTGGGGTTTGACATCCTCCAGGAAATCAACCTTGACTTTCTGGTCGACACTTGTCATTGTGTCTGGGGGCTTGCTACTGGACCACCGAAGCGCAAAATATTACTTATAAGAAGGAGGAAATTGGCGTTGATGCCCTATTTCTACCCTTGCAACACCTTCCATAATGCGGGGCTCCTCGCCTAAGAGCCCATGGATGCCCCCCTGATTGAAACTATGGCTGTCAATGTGGGCCTGATGTGATATATTCCTCCACTCTAAAGTCTAATGACTTTCTAATGCGCATAGTGGAGGTGCTGCACTCTTGAAGATCCGAGCGAAATGCCGGGGGTGTCATTTTCCCCACGGGGACACTCCCCCACATCCCGATACATAGCGAGTCGGCAGAAAGCGCTTGGGCTATCTTCCTCGGCACAGAAGGTCAGGGTATCAGGGCTACAGGCATTAATATGCGTCTTAATAATACGTATTTCATTTGACAATTATGGAAGGTTGCCTAATTCTTCGATGAGAGAACATAGGCTCTGAACCATGGGGGGAAGTATGTCACCACGCAGGGGAGCAGGGTAGTTGCCTTCGAAAATTTGCTTAGCCACTGCCATAACCGACCGTGGTCTTTTAAGCTCGCAGAAAGTCTTTGAGTCTTGAGTATGGAGATATGTCACACCAGGACACCCTGTGCCGCGAGACAAAAAGGCTTTGCTCTTTTGGTCTTCGGGTCCATCTAGAGACACAGGAGGCGGAAGTTCAATGTCTGTAATAGACGATTGTACCCTAGGCTCTTTTTCACCATATTGTAAAAGTCCATAGATCCATAGGACCAATGCAGCATGGTAGATTGCCAAGGAATCAAAGGCTCGGAATTGGAAAGGCATCACAAGCCTGGCTGTTCGGAAGACTTGTCCTGCATGCCATATGGCGATGCGTGCCTCTTTAGTCCGACTCCAAGCTTTTAATACAGGGTAGACTCGTCGAGCCTCGAGCTCTCCCATTTTGCCGACAAATCGATGGATAGCATCAATGTCAATATGCAGATACATCATGATGAATTCGTTCATCAGAATAGCGACTTGGGGGGATTCTATTGCAGCCTCTTTGATCCCTTGCACTATTGTATAGCTTATAATTTGTCAATCCTTTGCAAAAATTTTCATAGCTCGAATTACTTACAGCTCTTCTTGCCGGCTCTGAAGCCAGAGTTGAGTTGTAGGGCGCGGGTTTACAAGAAGCTTTTGCTGGCGAAGTTCTAGTACCTGGATAGCCATTCCATGCGAAAGAGCTGACCTAGCTATCTCATGATCAATTTCTGGAGGAAGATCACTCGATAGAGTAGGTTCTGAAAGCAAATCACGAAGATTCAAATCTGGGTACCCACCGCTCGTGGGGTACCGAGCCATCCAGATATCTTTCCAAGACTGTGCTGATGAGGCTAGCCATAAGTCTCGCGATGAAGGAAATGGCAAGGTTAATTCGGTGTACGAAATTATCGTTGGTCGATACATCGTGGTCGCTACCTCCACATCGTGACCAAGGAGATGGAAAACAATCCTATGCCCAGATTAACCCACAGCACCGCACTTTCCAAATTATAGCGAGTTACCTTTTCAAGGATTCTTGCCGCACCCAGCGATACCAGACCTTCTGCAAAGGTTCATAATCATCTTCAAGGGAGTATGGTGTGATGCTTAAGTACGTTGATCTATCAAAGGCCGCGGCGCGTCGAAGAGCCTGTTTCATCGTTGATTAGAACTTTCCCATAAAAATTCTGCATTTTCGGTTCTGTGCAAGGTGAAGGATCAGGATTATGATGTTTTGAAATAATACGTACCGTACATAATGGTTGAAGATAACCTTCGGCAATCTGCATCTTGCGAGTATATCCGCATGAGATACCCAAGTCTAGCCATAGCATACTCGCTTGCAGATATTGAAGATCACGCATAACACTGTTATCTTCCTCCACCTGAGCAAATTTTAGCTATGAATGAAGAGAGGTTTGAATTTGTCATAACACCCACCAGATGCGATAATCCAAGTCGTGTGATCTCTTGAAGTACAATTCCTGTCCTACTGATGGAGGGCAATCCACAGCAGACGCATCCCGCGGCTACCAACGCGATGGAAAGTTCCGGACGAAGAATCTGGTATTGACAATCATATAGTGTGTAGGGATGAATCCATGCATCTGTCTCAAGTCTCTTTACGAGTCCCATTTTGATCAAAGTGTCGAGGTAGCCAGATGATGGAAATGATGATACAGAGAGACGTGATCCAGCTATCCGCAACACGAGTTTGAATATATCATCTCGTGCTTGTTGAGATAGCTTTTCAGGTATATTCAGCGTATCAAGCCTTGTTTGATATGTGGGTGGTATATTGTCACCATCTTTTAGTGGTATTCTGCCTTCCTCGCTGAATCCATGTTGATTTTTTCTAGGTTCCCAAAGCCTAGAGTGAAAGTGAGTAGGAGCTCTATATTTCATGCTCAGTCAAACCACAAACCAAAGAGATCGCTGAAAAGCGGCAGTGCGATGTCTGATAGACTGCTGATCATCTGGCGGGGTTTGGCCTAGGTTATCAAATTCTGACAATGATGGTAATGCCGGCAAGTCAAAGATCTTGTCAAAATCAGGGATGAACTCGGTATCAAATATGTCATTCTCTAATAGATTGACGTCCTGATCTTGCCAAAAGTCGAACACACGTGGTTGTTGAGTATCGTGGAAAATATTGTTTGTTTCTAGATCTGGTAGCATGACTTGCTCGAAAAATGCAGGAAATTCATTCAGCGCTGGGTGGTGGGAAAAGTCCCCAGAGACAGTTGGCAATACTTCATCATAGCCTGTGTGCTCGTAGCCGTGAGACCCCGAAGTTAGCACCTCGTATCCTTCGCCGCTATTGGGGTTTATGAACGGCGTAAGGGGTTCTGAAGGTCTGGAGCTAGGGGCTCTAACCAGCGCCGCGGGGTCACTTGGACCCTTCTGCTCTACATTCTCGAGGCCTACTGAGCGACTACTCATCTCGCTTTCGCTCATCAGCCTCAAAGGCTTTGGTGACTTTGAGCAGCACTCGATCTGCTTTGTAATGCACCTCTGAATGTGCTTAGCCCTCCGCACCCAAAACACTAAGGACACCTTAAAAGCAACTCACTTTGCATGGCCTTCCGTTGTCACAGCTTTGTTTTGAGCTTGCACATGCCCCACAGGCCTGAACTGTTCTTTCTCCCTGCCGACGAACAGAGTTCTTGCCCTTTGCAATCTCTTTCTCGTGAACCGCTTGGTGCCGCTGGAGAACATCTCTATCGAAGCTCTGTTAGGTTACCTGAGGAAACAGCCCTATTGCTAAGAGAAGATACCGTCGATTGAATCGTCGTTGACATGTATTACACTGAAAACTTCGTTCGTTCCGATCTTGATGCTGAACATTAAGATGGCTGTCATTCGTCGTTTCCTGCGGGGGTGCTTACGGGAATCTAAATGCCGCGCGAGATGGTCAGATCGTTCGTACGCTCTATCACAGTGCGGGCATCTGTGGGTCTGATTCTGGAGTGTATTTCGCCTGGGGGTATTTCCTGGCATCGCGAACCCGAGCCTTATCTCAGCGTGGCGAGGGCATGGACATGGATTTATGAAAGCTGGATCTGGGCTGCGGATACCCGCGGCGGTTGGGGCTCGGAGGCACTTGCGGGCCACTTGCGGGTGTAAAATAAAGCCAATATTCTAAATCATCTAGCTTGGAATGTCCCCATTCCATTGAGAAATCTGCTCATTTATTGAGATTTAGGGTAGCCTTATTCTAAAATTATATAGTGATCGCCATCGGCTAAAGCATTACGAAGTCGCGGAAAGACCTTGCTGGTATTTCCAAGCCTTCGCGCCACGATACAGGCAATTGAAGTCCATGAATTCATCGGGTTTCCTAAGAAATATTAGCGCTTCTCGATTTTGGATTTGATTTTTATTAAAAAGAACCAGGGTGTATCACATCTTGATTTCCTTTTCACCTTTGGCGGTTGCTGGCTTTGCTGCTTGTCGGCTGTACGCTTGGATCAGACTTGCTCTGGCGTACCGAGCTTGGAATACCTCCTGAAAATCAGAGTGAGTCTCGAGTCCTGATTACTTGAGACATTCAATATACCTCAAGAATATTTTCCAAGCTTTCTGCAGTTGGTGCTTCCAAAATGCCTTCGAAGAAAGTACCCAAAGCTTCAGCGTCTTCGATCGCCTGGCTTGCACCTTGGCCCTGAGTCGGTAACATGGCATGTGCAGCATCACCAATGATAATAGTTCGACCATGGTGCCATCTTCTCAATGGATTCTGTTTTATTAGTCGTCAAGTTGCAGCATAGGTTCCGGATAGCTCAAACCTACTAGGTCTCGTAACTGCCACAGTCCAAGGTCTGCTGAGTGCCTGCATCCCTTCAGTAAGATCGAATGTTGTCAGAAGAGTATAATTGTCTTGTCTTACTTGAATATATTGGTTATCCACTGTGGATATCCAGAGAATGTACTCAGCATTTTCTCTAAGCTACCTTCAGATACCCAAGACTGCTTCTTGTTTGGGTCCTCCCCCATTTGCTCTGAACTGATTAGTATCGGATCATCTGCCTACACCTTTAGACTTACCATCCGGAACCAACGCGTTGATCCCGTATACATCTCCCTGTCTTCCAGGGCCCATGATGAGCCGGCAGTCATGTGCCATCACCATAGAAGTGAAGGGCGCACGGGGGTTGATCTTTAAGCAGAATTCTGGCTCGTGTTTTTCTAGCACATCGCTTGGTATCTAGCACAATTAGCATTCTGTAGAAGTAGCATGTACGTAGATATATGTACCAGGAGTCGATATGCTATAATAATTTGTCAGCGATGTCCTACGCAATTGAAACCCTCATGGCTCACCAGAGAGACCTGTCGGCACTGCCTGTGCGTCCTCCTCCAGAACGTGCTTCCTGATCACACTATGTCTGGATTTTTGTCAGTAATTTTGCATATGACCAATTACTCACATTAGATAAGGTCTTACATTCCGTCGGCACCAATAATTAAATCACCAGTCAGTTTCTGGCCGTTTTCCAAAATCACTGCTCCGTTTAATGGATCGCAATCAACCACTCGTGTTGCCAAACGTACTTCAACCGGGTCGCGAATTTGATGAAAGCTATTGGAAGTCGCTTCCCTTCTCAACTGATCATGAAGATCTCTTCGATGAAACATCACGCGGTCGGCTTCGTATTCTACTTTCGATAGAAGAGGCACAGTGTTGACCAATTGGCCGTCAGTGTTATAGATGCGGAATCCTTCGTCAACCATAGGACGAGCATCACTCAAGTCAAGTCCCCAGGAATTTTTGAGAATCCTAGAGGCATTCGGTTGGAATGATATCAGTGCGCCGATTTCTCTATTCAAACTGGACTGTTCAAGCACTGTTATCTTCCTATTGGGTCCACGCAGAGCAATCGCCGCTGCGAACCCAGCGATCCCACCTCCCACAATGATGATATTAAAAGGTGCCATAGTAATAAACGATTAATCATACAGACTCAAAGACTCATCTCAATTTACCACTTATGTGTTGCAGGCCATGACTCCAGCCCACTTGACCCCCGCATCGTCTCATTGCCAACTGCCCACATCCCCACCCCCACTCCCCCACTTTCCGATGTAAAGAATCGAATTCTGAAGGAGAACAGCTGATACTTTGAATAATTCTTACACTGGGGTCGTATTAGTAAATAGAATCCGTATCGAAAGCCGCCATTGTCTTAAGCCTTCAAATCCAGAAAGCATTCATTAAATAAATTCACATTCGTCATCTACTTCGCTGTTCTCTCCCGACTTCATTGTTATTCATCTTAATTGAAGTCGAATTAACCTCTGCGATGTCCTCTACTCAAACTGCAACAGTTACTGCTCCTACCAACCCTAATCTCCATGGATTTGGTAGAATGAAAGTAGATGGCCATGATCAGAACTTTGGCGACTTTCGGGATGCATTGTCTCGTGACGGATATGCCATTGTTAAAGGGGCCATTCCCCGTGACAGAGCTCTACACTATGGTGATCAGATGTACTCTTGGCTAGAAAACTTGTGAGTTGTGATCTTTTCTGCCCATCGCTGCTCAGTGGGTTAATCAGCATATAGTAATCTGGGATTTGATCGAATGGACCTTTCTACCGTACACAAAGACAAGCTTCCACTCATAAATGAGAAGGGCATGTGTCTACACTATGCACTGCCACATGAGGACTTTGTCTGGGCTGTTCGCAGTGAGCCAGGAGTGATCGGGGCGTTTGAAAAAGTCTACGATGATGAAGATCTCATTGTCTCTTTCGATGCGATCAACTTTCAATTCCCCAAGTAAGTACTTTAGCCTCGAGTCTATTTTGCAGGGTACTAAGTCTTTTGAAGTCGCACTGATATTGCTCCAAACAAGCCCTGGCCTCACCAAGACCAGGACCCTGAGAAGCACGGCTTCCGTTGCATGCAAGGACTAGTGAACCTCTTGCCAAACGGAACCAACGATGGTGGCCTAATCGTTTGCCGTGGTGGACACCTTCTATCTGAGCAGTTCCACAAAGAGATGGCCGGCGAGGAGAGGATTCCAGCGTGGACCCCCGAATGGTACGGCTTTACAGAACGGGGTATGAAATGGCTTGAGGACCACGGCTGCGAGTGGGAGAAGATCTGTGCTGAGCCTGGCGATCTTCTCCTCTGGGACTCTCGTACTCCGCATTATAACTTGAGTCCAAAGGGCCAGCAGCCTCGATTCGCTATTTACACGTGCTATATGCCCGTTGCAGATGCGACGCAGGAAGATTTGAAGCGCAAAAAGGATGCTTTTGATCGCCGTGTTGGAACTACACACTGGCCCAATGCAAAGCACACAGGATCTAATGTTGCCACCCGTGATAACCAGGAAGATCCTCACAACCGATATGTACCAGTAAACGAACCGGTACTTAACGAGAGGGCGTTCAAATTGACAGGCATCCCCTACATCAAGTCCGGTTAAGCCCTTTTCCAGGCCCTTAGTTGATATTGTTTTTGCTCCTTTGCCTAGTATTATGCACTTATATGTACCTGAAGTCTAACATTTCATTGTTTAACTCATGCAGATTACATTATCTTTCAAGTTCTTGTGATGCATAAAATTACATGTAATCAGTCTCAATGGACTGTGTAGCTTTAAAGGGTAAATGGGTTTAATTGTAAGTCTCTGTCTATTTCTCCGCCCTATACAGATAGGTATTATGACTCGCCTGCTCTTTAACCTAGGAAATGGTCAAATCTTCGAGTTCAAATACATGCCTGTTGAAAATCGTCCATTTGAAACTCAAAATTTCAAGATGGATAAACCTTAAATTAGTTAAGGCAGCCACACTCAGAATTCAAAGAGGGCATCGAGCTTATCTTCCTAAAACCTGTGACAAGCCTCGCAATCCTTTAATGCTCTTATTTGAATATTTTATATTGTTAACCTATCAAAAATTCGATTTTAGCCCCTAGTTGGCTTCTAAACCTTCCTTTTTTGGGGATTATTGGTAGCTGGGGACTGACCTCCAGTGGGATGACAATTACACGTGCAGCTGGCTTCCTGTTGATCGGTCGGACATTTGTATTTACATGAATTCTTTTTAGAGCTCGGTTTTCGTATGCTTGAATAATTCCCTTTTGAATCTTTCTGCAAGTTGCGGCTGCCCAATACCGCTGCAGCTACGGGGAATGCGGCTCGATAGTTGTCCAAATAATAGACCTGCTTGCCGCTAGAGTCGTTAGACATTTCTAATATATGGTAGTTCTATATAACTTCAAAATAAATTGAGGAAGGTTCTGACTAGTAGGATGAAGGAATCGGTCTTGTTTTGGTGGTTAGATGGTCTTCCAAAGGTAGGTAACCACATGAATTTATAGCCAATATATATCAGCAGAGCTAAATCAGTACCTTTAACGATTAGAAGTATTGACTAAAGTATAAAGAAAAAAGTAAAGGACGAAGCGTGCCTATTGTTGAAGCTCAATGAACAATTCCATTCAGGTGGCGATACAAGGGGATGTCGGAAGCTTGTGCCTCGGTCAAACAGTATGCTGGTTTAACAGAGTCAATCAAGCTTTCAGTTATTATTAAGAGCTGCACACCATTGTGCTTCAGAGTTCAATGGACTAGTAGAGAGGAGGAAACTCTTGTATAGTCTATTGTCTATTGTCTGCATCTATTGGCTGAGATGAAACATATCGAAGCAAGAGGATAACACATTAGTTCCCATTAAGGCATAGAACCATAAATCCGCCAAGATTATTGTTCTAATATTGAACAGATAGCACTAAGCCTATCTCTCAGTCTTATGTCAAGGACATGGATGGATGTGCTCACACTTGTGCATATTCAGAAAAGAATGTGATTATTGTGAAATTCTAGAGAAAAATGCACTTCTCATCGTTTCTAGCCATCAGTCATAGCTCTCGCTGAAGGTTTATAGTGTTTTCATTCGTATTGCGCGCGAGCAGAAGATCTGCAAAGTCGCCCGGTTTGTCAGGACAAGAGTAGCCATATATTTTGGTATGCAATAGCCTAATCATAAGATTGAGGTAAATAAATGAATATTTCATGGAATACTCTTAAAATAAGTCTTCTAGTACATCCATTCAATCAAGGGTTAGGATTAAGTTGGAACATGTCCTCTTCCATAAGTCCCATCATGTACTGATTTCCCGAAAACCAATTTCCAAGCTGAGCAGCCTGTGACATTTCAGCCACGGACATTGAATCCTGGACGTGAGATTGAGGCTGTGATACTGGAAAAGACATCTCATGTCCCTGCAATGAATTATCCGAAGATACCGGTGTTATCTGCAAAAAAGGCACATCCGCCTGGAAATTTGCTGGGTTGGAAGTTGTCACATTACTTGGGGCAAACCCAAGCGCACTGAGATAAGTATCAAATTCTTGTCCCACAGAAACACGATCTTTGTCTTCACTAGCTTTGCCACGAGACTTTGTCTCGACGTATAATCTGGCGACGGTGCCGAGGACAGAGCAGATGTTATGTAGCCGATCCACAGATTGCGAAAAGACGCAGAGAGGACGCAAGGAGGCTACGAATTCTTGGAGGAGAATGAGGTCTTTTGTGTCTGAAGTTGCGATTACATGGCAGAAAATCACAATGAACGGGACAAAAGGGGACACAAGGATGGCGCTGAGGAAGGTTAGCATCGGATCAATTGCAAAGGAATGTTTCGATTTACGTACGAGTGCATATATGAGCATCGGATTAGTTCACTCGTTTCTTTCAGATCATTCACGCACGTCTGATGATCCTCTAAAGCATTGCGAGCAGTCTCGACACATTCATTGGTAAACGAGCTAGGTGATCCAGCGTTCGCTGCAGCAGGTATGGCACGGTAAATGAGTGTCATTATAGAAAGCCTCATGACTCTGTCCGCTCGTAGATATATCATGTCTCCCTCTGACATATCCAAATTAGATGAAATTAAACGCTGCACGTGTTAGAATGGGGAAATAACTTGGTCTATGGGTCTTGAATTACCTCAAATGGCTCAATAACGTTTTTATTCATATCATCCACAAGTCCCCGAGCATGGGCGACGCGATCGCTTTCCGGCTGACCTAGAGCTGCCGGGCTGTACAGAAGAGTGTAGATCTTGTTTTGGACCATTGCCTGTCTAGTCCAGATGGTATATAGGTCGCCCCAAACTCCTAGGTGACTGAAACTTTCGGAAGGTGGCGGAAGGCTAATGTCGTACTCTTGAATAACACAAGCACGTCCCAGCCTTAGTGACATCAGATTCAGAGTCGCATAGGCGGACCAGAACAGGATCTGTTTGTTTCGTTGGGTTTCAATAGGATCGTTTTCCATGGACGCGAGTCGATGGTATCCCAGCGTCTGACACATATGTATAGCGGTGGAAGCCAAAGTCCAAGCTAACGAAGGCTTTGAGATATCGATTCCGTGCAAGGCCTGTCTAGTCAGGATTATTCTCTTCTGTCATATAGATATACGATTTCTCACTTACCCCAACTATGAGAGCCACAATAGATTCCATAGTAGCTGACATGAGGATATTCAAGTTCGCCAGCGCCACTTCTAGGTTGTCCTTGCACATTTTTGCATAGCGATTATAATCTTCCCTAGTGTTGAGGTCTGCTTCATAGAACCCTAGTTCCATAAAAATCCCAAAAAGGCCATAGTTTGTGATGATGAAAGATGCGTCAGAATAGTCTTCTGTGCAAAAGAACACCTCTCGGCATTTCTCAATAAACCGATCTACGGTCAAAAATGGCAAATAGCCACCAAATAGTGTCGTCGGTTTCTCTATTCTTCACAGTGAGTTTCATTTCGAAGTTTTGAAGTTAAGTTGAAGTTACCTTTGACTTTTCTCAAGACATAGAGTACGAGTGGCAAAGGAGGCAATTCTAAATCCCGAACATCGCGACGCCTTGACCCAGTTCCATGATTCGGGAACTGAACCACCTGTGGATCAATTTCTCGCCTTCTGTTTTGCATTTCAACCATCTGCCTTAACGAAGAGACCGCGTCGTTCATCCTCGGACTTGAGAGCACTTCCGGTGTACTGCGTGAGACTGCAGACTCCAGGAACTCCTGCGCATAGGCTGAGTGAGACGCAAGGGAAGATGGATCGCCATATTCATATATTGGATCAAGTTGCTCTAGTGGTTTCTCGAGAGGTTTCTCGGGCGTATATCCAGAGCTTTTCATGATGTTGTCCTGGCTAGCAGTAAAGGGTATACCTCCTCCTGGGGGCATAGGAGATGTCTTCGACGATCCAAAGGATTTGCTTGGTGTTGAGGCTTGGAGTCTAGATGCGATAACAAGTTCTTTAAGAGCCTTTTCGATGCCCCCAAGGCGCTCGTCAATGGCGTCTATCTTTTTCTCACTATCAAACATTTTAGCCTAGATTTCGTTTGACCGCATCAGTCTTTTCGTCTGAAATTTAACATACTATTGGCTTGAGATAAGGACTCGCCGCCGGGGCTCATGCGATTTCTGGCCTTCGCCAGTTGAGCGACAAGCGACATTGGCGCTGCGGCAATTAGAACAGGGACTCCGCTTATCACAGCGAATCTGCACCGGGTCAGCCATGTTGGTTATGCAGATCTACTAGATGGTCTCACTTTTCTAAGACGGCATTGATCACACTAGTTTATAGAATTCCGTTAGACTGTGCACCATATATTTAGAGAGAAACGCCCAGCCATTTTCTCTTAGTCGTCATGTAAGCGGGATTGACTACATACCGCTCGCCGCGCTAGGCCTCCAACCAGATCTCGGTCTTCATGGTCGGAGCCATCGGGATCCATGACTAAATCGAGATTGTGCAGTGCAGCAGTGTCAGATGTCCTACATCCCCCCTGAGGCTCATTCGCTTCACTGGATTCAGGTGTTCTATCGCACTGAGAAGAAGTGCTGCCTGGGACTTATATTCGGAAGCGGACATGGTCACGTGCGGAGTAAAGAAACAACCGATCAGCTTAAAAATTTTAGTTCTAAACCATCAGGTGGATTCTTTCTTCTAGCTGGCTCAGCCCTGTGAAAAAAATAATCACAAATTTAAGAGAAGATCATTGTGTATTTGCAACGTCCAATCGTGAAATGATGTTGATGCGCCCGTGGCATCTGTACGCCGCGGTATAAAGCGTCCAGCACCCCTACCTAGTATATACTTGTGTGATTCTATCCAGCAAAGAAATGAAAGAGTAAAAAACAAAAAAACCGAAACCGAAACCGAAACCAAAACCGAAACCAAAACCGAAACCAAAACCGAAACAATGGATGAGCTGAGGTACCGAATCATTGATCCGGGGCTGAAGAGGCTTCCCAAGTCCCGTCGCTGGTCCAAACGGCGGCCGGGCCATAATTGCCTGCATTAGCCCCTTTCAAGAACGCAAACCTAAAGAAGATATCCTCCGGTTCGTCGGAGTTGTCCTCGTCACCAAGAAGGATGGACTGCATACTCAGCTCGGACTCTTCGGATTCTCGATTCTCGAGAATAGATGGCTGCGTTAGTTCCAGGCCATCGTGACCATGGCGGTGCCACGTAAATTCACCCCGCTTATCTTCATCCAAATAGCTTCGCCAACGTTCTACGTCGTTCAGTAAAACCGAAATTCCATCCACAGAGAGTTCTTTCATTCGCTCGTGTTCCCATAAAGCGAATGTGATATTTCCATTGCCACGGTAGGTTTCGTTGGCCCCCGCATCAGGCAGCTCAATTCGGACTGACGAGGCTGTGATGTTGGGATACGTGGATCCCCACCAATCACCACCGCCACTTCGACCCGGAGCCAATTCGCCCAGGGCTGCAGGAGTCTCAATAATTGATGCAAATCCCCACCTTGCAACGCCATTGATGAATAACCCAAGAAGTAATCCTTGGTACAGTAACGATGGGCGGGTGGGGAATGCAGTACCAGGCATCAGTAAGATTGCCAGGATATAGTGATGAATTCTGAGGCGCAAGCCAGGCAGCGGGGCAAGTATCAAAATGATAAGAGCCATGGTTCCGTAGATCTTTAGGTAGCGTGGCATCAGGCCGCCTTGGCGAATATGCCAAGCTTGACTGAGAACTATTCCAAGGACAGTCGGGAGGACAATGGCGAGTGCCAGCTTGGCTCCTGGCTGTTGTTGGATGTCCATTGGCGTGAGACGCTGCAGTGGAATCCATCGTGCAAAAGTATAGTTGTTTAAGGCGCCAATGAAGAGCGTAGGCAGAAACAGAAACATCTTCTCGAGCTGATAGATGGGTGATGTAAGCGGCTTCAGGAGGGGCGAGGTGCAGAATCTGAATAGCACAAATACAATAAACGATGCAGGTAGAAGCCTAGATAAGAGAGTCGAGACAAGCTCCGCCAGGTACGGATAGGACGGGGGGTCCGCGACTAGCCCAGTATGCGAAAATACCATAAAGAAGGTACTGAAGAACAACACCGGAGGCGATGTACAGAAAAGCCAAAGTACGCCAACAGCAGCAGCAGTCACTCCGAGGAGAGTCCACCTTGGATCGGCGGGACAATTGGCCTGCGATGAAGGAAGATCTAAAAAGCTGAATGCTTTGGGAAATGTTGACGGGAAGGCTATTGACTTGATTCCATGCTGGTCCACGGCGGGAAACGAGTGCGCCGCGCCCTCAAGTTTCACAACACCGCAGCCGCCATCGTTCGAAATGACACCTGAATGGATTGCTGCTTGGCAGATGAAACTGTCCGCGCGGTATACAGCTGGGTCGGATGAATGCAACTTTGGCCCCCCGATCACAAGTCCTTGGTAGTTGAGCGTCTGGTTTCCAACAATATGGGGTTCCGTCAGAATGGTATCGCGACAATTGGCAGGACATCGAAAAGCGGTCGTCGACGATGAAAAGGGTCGGCAATCATTCCCATTAACTCCACATCCGTTATCGAACTGCCTAATCAATAGTGTCAGTTTCCATAAGCCATCAGCGCACTGCTGTAGACATACCACAAGTTAGAGGAGCATGACAGAGTCTGAAGTTGACCGTACCCCTCAATAAAGCCATCGGAGCGAGAGTGAACAATGAGTAAGAACCATGGCAAAAACCACGATACGTATAACAATATCAAAAGAAAGATCTTGTATTTGCGCTTGGGGAGAAAGTGCTCGAGGTATTGAACCGGGAGCTCTTGCAACCGGGGAAACAAGGGTTTCAACAGCAAGGTATGCGGCGGGTCGGGGCCCTTGACCCAATTTGCAGTCGCGCGACCAGCTTTTCTTAAAGGTAGGGGAACCCAAGCCCATCGGTAGGATTTGGACGATTCCTGCAGCCAAACGGGCAGCGGGCTGCCTGCTTCAACGTCGGGGGGCGGTAAATCCTCGGAATCGTCGGCATTGACCGTGTAATCGTCGTCTTCGAGCAGAGGAGCCGAGTAGTGGCGGAGACCATCGCCATGGCGGTCCCTGTTCATGGCGCCGAACGTCTATAGAGAACGAATAGATAGAGATATTGTATAAGGTAGCCGCGCATGGGCAAACGAACGTAAAGGTATGATGTCGATGCCGGAGCGGTCGGGCGCTAGCGCTAGAACGGTGGGGATTTCTCGACGGGTGGGTTTTTCTCCAATGGGTGTCTCTCGTACGGGAAGAGCCCCAGGAACGCGATGAGTGTAGAACTCACAATAAAGAGTGGTAACTATGTAGCTTGTTGGATTGTCTGAAGAGCCGAAAGAGGGAGAAGCCCTGACACCCCAGGAAAATGTGTGGCAGCCACGGGCAGCCAATCATGAGCCGCGCTGCGAAGGGGCCGGAATGATTTCATTCCGGCCTACAAAGAGGAAGGGAGAACGTCTGCTCGCATAGTTAGATCAAGCTTCTCTAGAGCTTTGAAGAGCATGCTGAGGATATAGCGAGGCCACATCGCGAAAGGGAATCCCTTCTTGCGGTGCAACGCAGGGGATGACGGTGCCTCATGGGACTTCGCTCCGCGGCTTTGCTTGTCCCACCTTGCGACGCCACTATCTCATCGGATCGAAGATGTATCTCAAGACCATGTCGGCGGCCGATTCCTCCAGCATTAACTTCCCGGAAACGGGCCCTGATCTGCGGCTGATCACAGTATCCGTGGAGCCCCCACGTGTGTTGGACGAGATCGCGGAGTGGATGTATTTCCAAAATATGTAGCTCTTCAGTAGCGGGGGTTAAATTTCGCTCATCTTTCATCGGTGTCCAATATCCTGGTCGATAGTCCTGACGTCGTCCGAGGCTCTGCACTCTGGCTGTGCTTCCTAGCGATGATGGGGCGGCGTGGAAAAGGCAGAATCCTCACCCTCGGATTGCGCCTATTCATCGTGTCAGCTCTGCTTTATATTGCCACGCGCGTTGTTGCATTCGCAGAACTCTTTGGAAAATTCAAGGACCATTCTGGCATTCGATTAACTCAGGAGGAGATTTTTAAGGCTCACAATTCTTCCGACGGCCGAACACCGGTGATCCCCAAAATCATCCATCAAGTATTCCATAATTGGCATGATGCAAACGACGACACTCTCCCCGCCGAGTGGCAGTCTATGCGACAGAGCTGCATTGACCTGAACCCTGGTTGGGAACAAAAGGTAAGAGGGTATATGTCTGAAAGTAACCATTAATAGGCGCAACTGACAATATGGATTACAATAGCTGTGGACATCCAAAAACTCTCGCGAGCTTATCCAACAGAAGTTCCCTTCACTTCTCAATACATACGATAGCTATAAGTATCCTGTTCAAAGGGTCGATGTGATCAAATATTTCGCCTTGCGTCAGTACGGTGGGATCTACATTGATATGGATAATGTAAGTGGATTCAGCCTCGCGCTGACAGCCAGGCTTCCAGTATCCCATTGGAATGTAGCTAGTAATGTTAATAGTGACCAGGGATGCTCGGCTAGTCTAGAGCCTCTTCTTTATTATCCTGCCTTCACTATCGACGGTGGGCAAGGAGCATTAAGCAATAATATAGTGGGCGGACAGCCCGGCCACCCTTTCTTTGTCCTTCTCACTGCCAGTCTCGATCACTGGAACTGGGATTATTTATTTCCTTATGTTACCATTATGTTTGCCAGCGGTCAGTGGTATCTGACAGCGATCTGGGAGGAGTATCACTCACTACTCGAGGCCGATGGATCAGTCAGGGGTTTCAAAGATGACTCGTGGAGGCCGTTATCCCGAGTCTTGAACGACTTACGCCCAGGGGCCGATCGCTTGATCTTTTTTACCCAAACAACTGGAGAGTCTTGGGCGGACTGGGACTACCGACTGCTCAAAGCTATTGGGGATTATATCCTAGTCATTGTGGCCTTTGCTTGGTCACTCGCAGGGCTGGCTATCTGGTACTATGTCCGGAGAAAGACTCGGCAGGTCGATGGAAGGGAATACAAGGCACTTTTTGCTTGAACTATTATGTAGGGTTACGACCATTTATTATGTCACGAATAAAACCTTGGAAGTCTCATTTTGAGGCCATCCATGATCAGACCATCTTTCCTCAAAGCGTAGCGGAGTTGAGGAGCTAAGCCATACTGGGGCACGATGGCCACGATGTTACAATATGTTTGAGGAATCACCTTACTTCACACTCTTGGACAATCGGTCGCGCCCTCTCTATCTCAATCCTATCGGGGCCAACAGTCCTATCAGGATCATTAATCTTATCGGAGACATTGACTTCATCTGGGGCTCCGCCGGATCCAACGGCTACTGCTTATCAAGCACTTACTGGGCTTGTGCGGGGGAGCCAACAGAAGGATTCTTGATTCCTGGAAGAATTAACCCTTCGGATATCATCAAAGGCTCATCCTTTCTGCTTCCTTCACCAGACACCCACCTCGTGCAGCTGTCACGCAACCCCAGCATTCTCCAGAGTGGGCCACCTGCAAGGCCGTTGAGCTGCAGCGATCAACATGTCAGCCGCCACTCCGCTCGATTTGTCGCACCACTTCTCCTTCGTGAGCAAGAACCGACTCCCCAGCAATGTGAAGGGAATGTACAAGTATTTCTCGATTCCCGGAATTGCCAACTTCGCGGGTGGTGAGTAACTTTGTCCCCCCCCCCCTCTGGGATGTGACATCGATCATCAGTTAATCAATGCCTCGGAAGTGCAGGCATGCCTCACCCGTCATACTTCCCTTACGACAACTTCGAGTCTGCTGTCGCGCGACCACAACGCCTACAGCCCACTGGTCCTGGAGATTCCAAGCCGGAAAGGCTATACATTCCGAAGGAATCGCAAATTGCCGATCCCAACTCGCGCATTGACTTGAGCACCGCACTTCAATATGGCACTGCCGACGGCTATCCTCCACTGCTTTCTTTTCTGCACCAGTTCACACGCAACAACCTTCATCCCAATGTCCCGTATGCCGGAGGGCCCGACGTAATTCTGAGCTGCGGCAACACTGATGGGTTCGCCAAGGCCATTGAGCTTTTCACAAATACATGGAGTCCCGACCGCGACTGGATTCATCAACGGGAAGGCGTCCTCTGCGAACAATTCACGTACATGAATTCCATTCAGACCGTGCGTCCCCGCGGCCTCAATGTGGTCAGTGTGACCATGGATGGAGAGGGCATGCTCGCCACTGGTGCTGGAGGCCTGGCCGACGTCTTGGAGAACTGGGACTTCCGGCAAGGTCGGCGCCCCCACATTATGTATACAGTAACGTGAGACCTCCATATGAACTGACATGCGGAGAATTATAAGAGACTGACTTCATGAGACAGGATTGGTCAAAACCCCACCGGGGGGGTTCTATCTATAGAACGGAAAAAGCAAATATACGCACTCTGTCAGAAATACGATATCATCATCGTGGAAGATGAGCCTTACTGGAACCTACAATATTCATCTGCCTATGAGCTAGAAGCTCGCAGTCGTGGTCTTGCCGCCCCATCTCCACGAAATTTCACCGACGGCGGTAAATCGTCTGGCTTCGCATTCTTGGATGAACTCGCTCCCTCATACTTGTCCATCGACACCGACGGCCGTGTGGTAAGATTGGATACTTTTTCTAAGACGATCGCGCCTGGAAGCCGTTGTGGCTGGATCACCGCGCAGCCTGCTGTGATCGAGCGTATCGCCCGCATCACTGAGGTAACAACTCAACAGCCGTCTGGGTTTGTCCAATCGATGATAGCAGAAATCCTCATGGGACAACAGGACAAGAGTGACGCATCTCGGTCATCTAAACAGCAGCCTGCGCAGGGTTGGCAGTTGGATGGCTGGGTACGATGGTTAGAAGGTCTTCGTGGCGGATACGAGAGGCGCATGAATGCGATGTGCAATCTATTAGAAGAGAATAAGTTCGTATTCTCTGGGACACCGGAGACCTCAGCTATGTCTCAAGACTTGGTCGATGATTGGGAGGTTGTGGACCGGGTTCAGATATTTGAGTTCGTCTGGCCCAAGGCTGGCATGTTTGCCTGGGTCGAAATACTCTTTGAGAATCACCCCTTGCACTCACAGTACAATGAAGAAGCTCTCTCAAAAGCTCTTTGGGTCCATCTAACGAAAGCACCTGCACTTTGTCTAGTTTCTCCAGGAGGCTTGTTTTCTGCGACTGAGAAATCTGCTTCGGCTGCGCAAAGGTATATCCGCCTTGCCTTCGCACCCATGGACCCTGAAGACGTCGCGCCCTATACTGAGAGATTTATTGGGGGGTTGAAGTCATTCTGGCAGCGCAAAAATTTGGATGGTTTAGATGATGATGATGATGATGATGAAGCTTTGTTCATGCAGTCAATGAAGCAGGGGTCAAATATTAATCTTTTCGGCCTCGGCTGCTGAGCCTGGGCAAGCTGAGAGGATATATTAAATAGGAAATCTAATCATATACATAGAACTGCTCTCACATTGATTCGTTGGTCTACAAAAAGATTTTATTGTGTAAAAGCCTTGAGGTACACGGTCATGCATACCTAGGTATGGGTTCAATTGGTTGCCAAACTGAGCATCAGACCTCTCGGGAGTATCCATGGATAGTATTTGATCTTGAAACTAGGTAATTGATTCTTAGATTAGGTTCTAAATACTTAAGGCTTGGTCCTGGCTTCCAACCTTGAAAACTTACCTAGGTAGGTCTATGGATTTGTCTCGATAATCGCATTTCTCATGCTTTACTTGAGGTACATATAAGGCGTCCAGGTCCTTTCAAGGTCAACTAACCGCTTTCCAGCCCTGGAGGCAAGCTATCCAAGTGAAAACTCGCCCCTGATGTGAAATTAATTTAACCAGAAGGATCTGTCTCAATGATACTGGAAGCCAACACTTAGTTTCTCGGGCTTCAGCACCTAAATATTCCAAGTAAATCCTGATCCGCTAGCTAGCTAGTTAGCTGTAAGTTGATGCCTGAGGTTGAACCGTAGATTTCTGCGGGGAATCGCATTTCCCGTTTCGACTCAGCAGTCATCCCACCTTTGAGTGATGGTCAACAATGTCGCAGCTAGACGACCTGGCCAATAGAGATCTGGCTGAAGAAATCGAAGCTATCAATGCCATTTACGAGCCTGAGACTATAAAATTAGACCGAGCGGCAGCGCCTGCGCCAACACCTGAATCATCTCAATCCTCCGATACCGCACAAACAACTGTGACTCTACAAATCCCAGGACAACCACATCTCTCATTTATTCTCCGGTTTGCAGCCAAGTATCCGGAAACAAGGCCTGTTATTCTCGGAACTGCATCGACTGCAGCGCGGGGAGAAGGGAAAATTGCCGTGGATGTCTTAGAAGACATAGTGCAGCGGAATTGGCAGCCCGGAGCTGTATGTTTGTTCGATGTGATCAGCGAAGCAGTTGAAACCTTCCCAGAACTAAGTATAGGCGGCGGCAACGATTGGGCCAGTAAAGGAGAATCCACGAAGAAGAATGGCCAGTCTCCAAGCCAGGCAGCTGGGCCAGAGGAAGATACAGAGGCGGTAGCTAGGACAGCAGAAGATTTCGCCCGTATATCCTTACGAGATGCCTTCGGACTTGATGATCCACCGGTCTGGATTCTTTCTGACCCTATATCGGAGAAGAAATCCGTGTTTTTGGGACGAGCAGTGCGAGTAGCCAATCTAGCACAGGCTCAGGCTTGCTTGGAACATCTTACTGCTACAGATAAGAAGGCTGCGGTGGCAACGCATAATATCAGTGCATGGCGTATTAAACAGAAAAAAGATGGAGCCAAGGATGCTGCGGAGACGCAAATCCAGGACTACGATGATGATGGCGAAACGGCCGCTGGCGGCCGCTTGCTGCATGTCATGCAACTTATGGACGTGTGGAATGTGTTAGTTGTGGTCTCGCGTTGGTACGGCGGTGTTCAACTTGGACCGGCACGCTTCAGGCTAATCAACGATGCTGGTCGTGACGCGCTAGTCAAAGGCCAGTTTGTTGAGGAAGCCCCGGCGAATTCGGATAAGGGCAAAAAGAAAGGAAAGAAATGAGAATTTCCATGATAAGTTGCAGGATTACAAATAGGGAGTAGGCGCTTAAAATCTTGAGTCTTAGAATGACGAGTCAAGTCATGGAACAGGCATCAAGGGCGCATTACCTCTACACCCATATCAACCGGTGTGTTTCTAGATCTCAAGATTGGCACGCCGCGAGTGTTTCCTTCTCGGTGGTAGTAGTAGCAGCAGGGTTATTTAATGCCGCTATTACTGCCACCGAGAAGCAATTTTGAATCGAATGTTTGGCAGGTAATCGTCAAGAGGAGCCGCATTATCTATGAAGAGCAACCGAGGAGTCTGGGATTCGACAGCATTAGCGGTGTTCCCACGGTATGAAATGAACTTGACTCAGCCAATTTGTAGTGGGATTGTCTATCTTCGAAGGGGCTGAGCATCAATGGACTTGTCTTCATCTATTGGAGCATTATGGTATATAGACTCATAGGTTTGTTTCTCACTAAGAGTCAAAAATTGACAAGATAGAACCATAACTCATGAAGGCTGGCAGCAAATCGAAAGGAAGTGAGGCGTAATGCAGTGTCATCTCATAGGGTTGCCATGCTCTCAATAGTTCTCGGAGACCAAACCTCAAGTCTGGGGCAATCCAGTCTGAGAATACAAGTAGACCAAATCGCGGATAAACCAGTGTATTCCTTGGTATTGATGGTAGAAATGGGTGTCTACTTCGCATCATCCCATATTCAAGGTAGGTGAGATTCATATGCAGAGTCCAGGCCTACGGGAATAAACATGGCACCCATGTAGACAGCTTTGCCATGACTAGGCCATTTTGCCTAGCCCTGTAATATGCAATCCTTGCGCAATATGGTCTCAAAGTAAGTGATCCCCGAAAAGCACGAGCCGACACGGCTGGCAAGACTTAGCAATACAACAATGGGGCCAAACTGCAAAACCTGCCTTTTGTTCTCAAGTAGGTCCGAAAATAAAGGATGGCTCACTTGCGTAGAGCTCCACGAGCCATTGTAAGCGACGCCGAGCTGCTCCGTAGCTCTCATCCACAAAAGCTGACTTCTTAGTTATGCCAAGGTTTACCCACATGGGAAACTTGAGCCAAAGTGTCATGCCCATGCGAGGACGAACGATCTAGACGAGGAGCATCTTGATAGTTTGATTGCGATGGACATGTCAAAAAAAAAAATTAGCATCTGTAAATTTCCTCGCATCGACGATTAGACTTTCCAGAGTTTGCCCGCTGTACAATAGCCTGTGTTTAGATTAACATGGATTGACCGAAATGTCCGCGTACCATGGTACGAATGTCTAAACGAACGAGTCCATCTGGTTTAGGGCTGTCATTGCGATCGAGTTTGTATAGCTCGTCCGCACAGCGAACTCCCATGCATCCACTTTATCCTTATAGTTTGGCCACAGCCGAATTGAGTGGAGAGTTCCGGGAGTCCTCGCCGAAATTGCAGGGTCTGTTAGTGTCTGTTAATCCAGGGTCTACCCTTCGATGTTGCCGAGAAGGAGGCTCGGGCGCCCGCCATCAACTTGAAACGGCTCTAGCCTTGCATTTCACTGGAACGAAAAGGATCTATGGTTCGAATGCGGAGAGCCCAGAACCATGGAATGTGATGCGGGTGGCATTGACTTTCGCGACGTCAATCAAAATGCTCTAGGGTTTAGATATCTCATCACAAAAAAGAAATATGATTTGTGATCTAAATCAGCGAATAAGTGGACCAATCCAATTTCGGATCAGGAGCCTAACACGCGGGAAAACCACGATATGACGTCTCTTAGCTCTGGACAGGGTCCTCGAAGACAGCATTCCATAGGATTCATGCCATTGTCCAAGTAATGGCCCCTATATTTTTTTTTCTTCTTCGACGCGCTAAGCCGCACCATGACCATACACGGCCCGCTTCTCCTGTCATATTGGGATTGTTCGTTTGAGCCAATGGGTAACCCAGCCTGATGTTCGGCTTAACCCCGTTGCCGGGAAAGGGTTACATGGCCCGGTCGGCACATGGAAAGAACTCCATATTGTACTCGAAGTGTGTCAGACTACCAGCCGTGTAGCAGGTGATATTGTACTCCGTAAACCGGGTGATAATGGTCAGACACGGGCACACCAGCGGCTGTCTCACTCCCGTGAGAGGCTCTGGAAGGACGTCATCACACCTCCGAGGCCTCTACCAGTCGCAAGGGTCCAAAGTTGAGGATGATGCATGTACGTGCCGATTATGGGCATAGTGACCCGACCAGGAAATGTTGTGAGGCATGGGGCAAACTGTAGTGGATCTATCATCAGGGGGATGCTGAAACGCGGAGGTTAGCGAGCCACTGCAACGCTCTGTTTCAATTCCGCGGTGGCATCTGGTGTGTTGATTCGCGCCCGAGCAGAGGTTGGCGCCAAGGGATTTGACACCCCGCAGCCAACGGGCCAGTCGGGACGACCGCAAGCATACTGGTGCGACAAGGCCTGCTATGGGAGGCGAAAGGGGAGGCAAAAAAGCAGACTCAGGGGAATGTGCCTGGTGCCTTGCGCCAGATTCGAGCCTGTGGTTGGTTCCCTCGTCAGCCGCCGTGTCTGGGCTGGTGCAGGCTAGGCAGTGTAGGGGATGCAGATCAGCCTGCAGAGGGTCACAACGCGAGCCTCTGACTGGTCCAGAAGGCCAAATCCTCCTCAGCCACTCAGCTTGCAATCGAGATGCGCTTCGACAGAGCAGTCAGCTCTGAAACATCCCAGCTTGGAGGGCCCCCCACCCACATCCAGTCCTCGGATCACTAGAATACGATTGCCATGGCGCTGCATTTCCTTGGTTGGTGCATGGCGGGGGAGATCAAACTCTTGCTGTGTCCGATTGATTGACGTCGACTCCATCTGGAAAATCCTATCCATGGGCCTAATGCTTAGCCTGCCTTGCAGGGGCCGCTCGGCTTAGATCAAGCTGGATATAAAACCTCCAGCGCCTATCTTGCAT
Organism: Mycosphaerella populi pn0402; assembly: GCA_002153405.1. Lineage (NCBI taxonomy): Eukaryota > Fungi > Ascomycota > Dothideomycetes > Mycosphaerellales > Mycosphaerellaceae > Mycosphaerella > Mycosphaerella populi. The sequence goes on from KZ119479.1 coordinate 30,208, forward strand.
GCTTTTTTCTGTGCACTTCATTCTTCTCTTCATCGACACCGGGCTAGTCCTGTTTACTTTCTTTCCCAACCTTTTCCGTTTGGTAGTCGCCTGTGGCAGACTCCGACATTCCTTTCCAGCTTGCTTCCGACTCGGATATACTTCCAAAAGACCAATCACCTTCTGTTCGCTTCGCAACAGCAAAAACTAAGCAGATTTGTTTGTAACAATCTGCTTTTTCCAACAAAGGTAATTCTCTCGTTCTTTACTAGGCAGTTTTTCTTTTCCCCCTCGCCATTGTCTAAGGAGGGCAAAATTCACACTCAAAACATCGAGTGAATGAGCAAAGTTTTGTTTCTCTTAGGCATAGAAGAGTTGGGAACAATGATGATTCAGGTTCTCTCTTGCTTCTCTTGCTAGAACAGGACTTTTCCTTTCTCGTGACTCTTAAATTGCCTCACGCGACTTGCAATATTTAAACCTCACTTGTGCCAATACTTCTTCTACCATCCATCTGCTAACCCAGCTGCTCAGGAAGCAACTGTCTTGTCTCTACGACTACCAACATCCACTCTTTTCTGTGATCCCATTCGTCTGGTACGAGTCGGATTTACTTGCAAATTTTCCGTCGAATCAAATATCGAAAAGAACGCTCTCTCATCTCCAAAATGTTCGCCAAGTCTTTCGTCGTCGCCATGTTGGGCGCCTCTGTGACCCAAGCCCACATGATCATGACCAACCCCGTTCCTTACAGCAAGGGCTCTCTCAACAACTCCCCTCTGGCTGCTGATGGCAGTGATTTCCCTTGCAAGCTGCGTGCCGACACTTTCACTGTCACCAAGGAGAATATCATGAAGATTGGCGAGCCCCAGACCATGACCTTCGAGGGTAGTGCTACTCACGGTGGTGGTTCCTGCCAACTCAGTGTCACCTCTGATCGCAAGCCTACTAAGGACAGTGAATGGAAGGTTATCAAGTCTTTTGAGGGTGGCTGCCCTGCCAACGTGGACGGTAACGAGAGCAGCAACGATAACTCGAAGTTCGAGTTCGCCATTCCTGAGGGCATCGAGGCTGGCAAATACACCATTGCCTGGCCC
>KZ119479.1:31290-44859 GCA_002153405.1 Mycosphaerella populi pn0402
AACCGCATTGGTAACCGCGAGATGTACATGAACTGTGCCCCTCTAACTGTTCAGGGCGGTTCATCCAAGCGATCTGAGATCGAAGAGAAGAAGGTCCCCGAGACCAAGGTGAAGGCCAAGCGCACCCCCAACTTCCCCCCTATGTTTGTTGCCAACGTCAACGGCTGCACAACCTCTGAGGGTGTCGACATTCGTTTCCCCAACCCTGGTGATGTGGTGCAGTTCCTCGGTCAGCCCAGCAACCTTGCTAAGGAGGGCTCCAAGGCTTGCACTGGTACTCCAACCTTCGGTGCTGCTGGTAACACTCCCGGTGGCTCTGGCTCTGGCTCTGGCTCTGGTTCTGGCTCTGCATCTGCCTCTGGAATCGCCTCTTCTTCTGCTTTTGCCACTAGCGCTGTTTCCTCCACTCCTCTGGTGGGCTCTGCTGCTCCCACTGGTACCCCTGGCGCTGGCTCCTCTGGATCTGGTACCTCTGGATCTGGTACCTCTGGATCTGGTGTTGGCTCCTCTGGCTCTGGCTCTGGTTCCCAGTCCAGCAGTGCTCCCTCGGCCTCCTTTAGCTCTCAGTACAACGCTGCTACTCGCCCAGCTGGTTCCATCTTCGGTGCCGTTGTCGGTGCTTTCGTTCTTGCGATCATTGTCTAAACGGTTTGCTGATTTGGTGTGTGGCGTGATGGATCATGGTTGGTTAATACCGGGGCCTACGGTATCGGTGCTGGTGGATATCTCTTTCTTACTCCCGTTTCAACCATATTTACATCTTACAATTTAACTCGGCTCCGGTAAAACGCGTGATCCTTTTTCAATAATTCCAATTCCATCTGGGTTTTCTTGCCTGATGAACTTCCAGTAATATTCATATTGTAGCTCAAATCATATTCTGAAGACTAGTTGCTATTCCCTCCCGAAGTCTGTTGGGCATTTCAAGCTTTCTTCAGAATTGAAACTTTGACATCTCCTTTTCCCCTCTAGTTATCGTCTTATCAAGGATATCATATTATATACCCGGCACGAAAGGCTTGATGGATCACTAAGCAAATCCGTTGTCTAGTGTATTTTGTTTCAAGATAATATGATGTTGATATTCAAGCATAAGTCATAAGTAATTAATTTTGATTCATCCTCAAGTCCTCCAAATAAAATTAAAACAGAAATAGCATACATATGAAGTAGTAACATAAAGAAAAGTATGTTTTCCAGACCATCACTAATTCCCAGATCCATCTTCTCTCCTTTCGAAATCACGTCCAATCACGCCCGAAGATACAACCTTGGAAAACATGTTCTTTGTATCTTTTCCCAGGGTATCAAGATAACAGAAGTATCCGAGACTCGCCAAATGCTTCTAGTTGGTACCGGAGCCACACTGGGTACAGAAGCGCCCATTAAGAGCTGTACCACAGTTACCACAGAACCGGAACGCAGTGGCAGTCGGCACGTCCTGGTTAGGCGCAGGAGTACCAGCATTAGAGATAGACTCGCGAGCGATATCAGGCTGCGCCATATCCGGCGAGCGAGGGAACTGCGTTCCAGGAGCGTAGGTCGGTTGGGGAGCAGCATAGTACTGCTGGGGCATGCTGCCAGCAGGCTGGTAAGGAGCGGTGTTGTTGACATATGTGACTTGGTTATTGCGGTGACGTCTCATGAGCCAGATGATGAGAAGAATCCAGGTGACGAGCTCAAGGAACCCGGCTATGCCGAGACAGGCGACGCCGCCGTACCAGAGACCCATGTTGTTGTTGCAGCTGTAGTCGCTGTAATTGTAGCTGCTGTAGCTTGAAGAGTAGTAGCTGTTGTAGAGGTCGTTGACGCAGCTGTCATAGGCCTGGTTGTTATATACGCCGAGTAGGGCTCCGCCAATGACGAAGAAGATGGCTGCGCTGATGGCGAAGCCGATGGGCCACCATTTGGTGAGGCGGGTTTTTGGTGCGACCTGGGACATTTTGAAGGTTCGATATCAGGTAAATAAGATCTCTTGTGGTGAGAAAGACAGTTATAAGAGAAAGATGCGAGGAATGCGAGGAATACGAGAAATGAGCGTGGGTAGTTTTAAGAAGGGGTGCAGGAGGGTCGCGATTTATGTTGAGTTTTCGATGGAAAATGACCAGTTCGAGCCGCATAGACCTGTGTGAGGTCTAAAATTGCACCGGCCTATTAGGCTTAATGCCAAGTACGTTTTTGGGGCTGAAGTGGGCACCTTATTAGAGTGAGGACGATCCATCTCGTATCCCTCGTCGTGGGGCCAGGCTACACTAGCGCACATTCTAAATTCACAGTTTTCTCCCCTATCTTCATATACATCCTGAGAAATTTTATAACTTATGCCTCATCTTCATCTACCGAATAAATCCAATTTCACCAAGTTGTCTTGTCTGTATCTATCCTCTTAGTGAATCTTCCGTACGTTCGGAAGCATTGACAGATGATCGGCAGGGTCCATCCATCCTGACACGATCTCTAACCCCACTAATACGAGGCCAAGACATAGCCCTGGTCTTTATTAGCTGCGAAAATGCCTGGTATAGCCCTTGTATCTAACCAATCTCCGTTAAGCTCAAGTTATATGTGCTGGCATGGATGCCAAGACGCCCTTTGCAGATACTTAAAAGACGGGTCAAAGAGCATGGTGCTATTCTAGATGCTTACTTGACCATAATTAGGCTTTAGGGAATTTTGGTGTGATAGGAGGCTTATACGATACGATCTAGTCTCAATTAGGCTCATGGAAACGCAGGCTAGTCAATGAACAGTTTTTCTCGGCCTTGCAATCAGACTCAGAGAACAGGAGCCCCATCCCCGGTATGTGTAACAAAAGATGAAACTCAGACATGATTAGAATACTCAGTTGGTTCTAAAGAAGCATCCCGCGTGGGAGACGTAGAAAATCCTTTCAATCATCTATTCATACAGCGATGGCGTTGGCACTTGATGGAAATCTTTTCCAGAGCCCACTACCAGAAGTCCTTATTGCACAGAATCAAGCAGGCTATCCTAGACTAGTGCATTCAAGTAGCAGATAATGACATGGCCCGTGGATGTCTTACTGCGGTGGACCAACTAGTTTTCGCTCTTACGAAGAGTCATACTCCATAGTAGGGCATGAGGGGCTGTCTGTGGCTGCTCACGAGCCTTTCCATCAGAGGCCCTTGGTCAGACAAGTGACCTTGATACCCTATTCCTCTATATGCTATTTTAGAAATATCTGACCTAGAGCCTGGCTGATCGCTTCGTCTGTGTTGTTAGTCCCCCTTGTAACAGGGCACAACGGATCACAGGTAATTTCAATTTAATATGACCACAACATGCTCTCATTGCCAAGCATACAGATTACCGAACTCAACACCAAGCTTATCCAGACATGTTCTAGTTTCTACTCATTGCGCACATTCGCTCAGATACCGTTTTTTGAGCCAAAAAAAAAAAAAAATGGAGTTGGGCGCGACCTGCCATTTCTACATATCAAGTTCCAATCATGAGCTATAAGATTTTTCTGCACACTACGGAAAATATCGATTCAAAGGGCCACCCTGAAGCCCCTTTTATATCGCGTGTGAAAGCACCCCAAGCAGCGCATACTAGAAGTACATTTTAATTCCTCCCGTGCGCCATGCGCCTATCCCAAGACATCTTTGCCCTTCCCCATCCAACGCATCGCTTACGTTTGACCCCCGGTCTCGACTATACTCAGATACGCAAAAAAGAGTTGATATCGCTGTTTTGGAACTTGCTGAAGGCTTATCAGCTACTCGAGTTGAGTCATCACGATGGAACATTGAGAGCAAGGAATCGAAACCTCAGGATTGGGAACTGGGAAGTTGGCATCTTCGTCGGATGGTTCAGAGTTCGTATCAGGTATTGCATGCTTTAAATACAGACGAAACAGAATGGACGAAGCTGGCTGTGCCGCAGGTTATGAAGAAGGGGTCTAACTCTGGTAGGAAAGCTAGCCTACACAGGGAACGAATACAGCCTGGCATTGGAATTATTGAAAACATCCATGGATCACTGAGTGCGCTTGGATACCCTTGATATACATGATTAGTGATGTAAATTTATTAGGCTTCCTGCGCTCGTTTTCTCAAGGGCGTGGGTACGTCGTTCCGTTGATGAATGTTGTCGAGTTGTACTCCGGAGTTAACTATGCATGTTAGAGGAAGAGAAACCAAGCAGATTACAGCGCGACTCACATGCCAAGCGTCAATTCTTAACGTCGAGTTCTGGTCATTTTCAGCAACGCTGTGAAGGATACCGACGGCTAAGTGACGTTAAAAAAAAAAAAAAATTAATTTCCAAGTTTCACGTCTTCGAAACCATACCAACGATATTATTCAACCAATAGTAATTCTTATCACCTGTCTCAATCTTGATTTTGAGGTGCAAGTTTCCGTCCTCTTGTTGAGCTCCAGTGGTTTGCAAAAACAGATTGACGCCATCATGAGTTCGGAGATTGTATCGAGTGTCAGCCGAAAAAATGCCTGTCTGAGGATCCGTGAGGCCCCAATCCGCGCCGAGATCCAGGATTTCGCCGTGCAGACGAGGTCCCGTAAAATTGCCGCCAATAATAGGAATTGCCTTTCTAATCCCATAAGGGCCCTGAGCCTCGTAGATATTTGTAGCGCATACTACGTAGGCTGTATAGAGGTAGGTCAGGGATGGGGCCTTTGGCTCCGGTGTTGTCGCTACAACATTGGATATCCCTGCTAGGGCGGTAAGGAGAAGACGGGAAATTGTCGAATGAAGCATCGTGATAATCTCGAGTCTATATTAGATGAAAGGCGAAACCAAAAGTTTGTGTAAATTGGTCCTTATTTAACATTGCAAATACTATCGTGCTTGGACAGAACTTCATCTCCCGTATCCAAATCCCGAGTGCCTACCCAGTAGACTGGCGATCGGCGTCGAAGGAGTTTTCATCCACTGAATAGACACGACGGTATTAAAATGGGACCACACTAATACAGGCAATAACGCGACACATACGGAGGTGCGGGGAAGTCGTGGGGAAGTCGTGGGAAAGGTAGATGTTTTCGGAACATGTCTGAGATTCCCCGCAATCCTGGCTTATTTACAATCGGAAGAACAGCAACACCAGCCTCTGAGCGAGATGAAGAATCTCTTTAAACATTGGGCCAAGACTATTGAATAGCAGCAGCCCATATCGTAGCGTTCCAAACAGCAAGACGGTTACACATAGTAACAGCCATATGCCCAGTGTCCTCTACAAGCGGCTCTTTCGAAAAAGTCGGCACTGGACATGCCTCGGCTTCCAAAAATACAGCAACAATACATGTTCCAAACGCAGCGAGCCAGGAAGGGCTTGGCTCCATGGGGCTGCTTTGCTTTCGAATGGCGGGGGCTCATCTTAAATTTTCGACAGGCCTAATTTGAACTTACGCTATGTACAAATCGCTCCATAGAAAAGATATTTACCTTTGGTTGACATTCAAAGCTCAAAGATGGGGTGATAATGTCAGATTCAATTGCGCAGTAAAGTATCAATATCCGTACAAAACTAATTCGTATCCACAACGCCATCCAGTTCTTGATAAAGCGCCACCAGGCTGACAGCAGAGTAAACTTCAACAAAACAAAAGCACAACCTTGGAAGGTAGCTCACCCCAGAGCTACGTATTCTATTCCATAAAATATAGAACGCAAATAATTCTGACAGACCGAAAAGAAAGAACATAAAAAAATCATTAAACATATTGGGCATCGAAAGTCATTACAACGTAACGAACGTCATTTCGCATCATCTTGGCAAGGAACTTAGATATCGACAACGGCTTATGCAGTACTTCGACGCTTCTTGCTCCGACGAAGACTGAATTTTCTCTTCAACTCAGTGAATGGGTTGGAAATAGGACGTGTGTAGAATGGATCATTTTTGAAGTCATCCTCGGTGAATTTCTAGATAAGAGAAAAGTCAGTTCACATAGTCAAAGTCTCGCCTAAGGTGAGAGCCACTTACGGTTCCTGGAAGGCGCATAAAGTTCCCAAAATCATTCATCATATTCGTGCCCTCTTCGTAATCGTAAACTTGGCCATTTCGGTCCGTGGTACCAGGCGCAAAGAACGCGGTACCATCAAGGGGGTGGTGGCTGTGCAGACAGTCGACAATTTTGTCACGAGGGGTAGCGCGGAGTGCCTCTTCATTAGATTCCTTCACAGCTTCGAGGGGGCTGAGACTCCCAGCGCGGTTGCGCTCGGGACGTACAGCATCATACGGGCCCTCGTGGTGGTATGAATAAGCGGTAACATTATCCAACTGATCGATGAGATCTGGATTGACGATTTGAGTAGTGTGGTGTCGTCGGGTTTGGAAGGAAGGTTCGTGGTAGAAAGAACGGCGCTGAGAGTTATAGCTATCTCGTCTGCGCTTTGGCTCTGCTGGCCGCTGCTCTAGAGGGTCGGTCCGCCAGGCCGGGGGCAAGGACTCAGATGCTGAGCGTCGCGTGTGGTAAGATGATGAAGATGGAGAGGGATTCATGAATCGCGCGTATGGGTTGTTGCTGCCCACTGTTGAGCCCATGCTGGATCGACGGTCTCGGGGAATAGCTTGGTTATGTGGGTGGTGGGGATGATGGCGCGAAGCCATCGAGCCCATAGAGCTCATCGACATACAGTCGACAGCGGCCATTTTGGTGGTCTGTGTATGGTATGAGAGTAGAGTAGGTTATATTGTAACCCTGCAGAGTCGGGATTAAGTGGAGGAAACGAGGGGCTCCTCGGCGCAGATCACGCGGTCCTTAGGAAGTATAAGTCACCCGATAAGAACAGGCGGGGCCTCTTTGAACAAACGTGCAAGATGGTAGAACAAGCACTGGGCAAAATGGGTGGATGTATAGAGTAGAAGAGGATGTAGAAGGCAAGTGCCAAGGGCGAGCACTTAAGACAGCAGTTTCCTCTAATGATGACGACGCTCCGAACCTCCTTCGATCTCCGCCCAATCCCGCCTAGTTCCCACGCTAGAACGTTCTGGTGGGGGCAGATCCTCGACTAGTCCTAATCTAGACTAGACCGCTCCCAATGGAGCCACAAGGACGGCCTCTGAATGGTGGAGTTCGACGACCCACGTCCGTCGGCTATGACGATAACACTTGTGATATCATAAGTTCGAGATCAGCGGCTTCGTGCTCAGGTTGTAAGCTGTGATATGTATATCTACTTGGGTAGCTAGGCCCTACGCTCGCCCCTGGCCTGAATATGCCCTGGTAACGCTCAAAGCTAATTCAACCTTATTGATCACAGAGCCTTGAGTGTACTTAGTAGGATCCGCGGACTTCCACGCCAAAGATGACGCAGCGCGGGGAAACTTGTTTAAAATAATGATTCATACCCAGGCTCACACCTCGAAGGCTCTACAGGGAATCTGAAATTGCGGAGTAGAGATTAGGATAGGTGTACGAGCACCGGCAAGTTAATCCAACTGGTCCGGCTGGAATCTGAATGACTAGTACATCTACGACCCCGTGTAACTGGAGAGAGCCAATAGCACCTCCGTACAAAACTTCAAACCTCTCCCTCGAATGCCGGGCTGCTGCGGAAGGCATATGCAAGGGCCTGGAATTGAGTTTGTCCCGCTCGGATCTAGACCATCTCCTGCCCCTGTCGTGAATGTCATGATCTCCAGGTCCTTACTCAGCGGGCTCAATACCTGTGCTCAGTGCATACTGGAAAAAAAAAAAAAAAAATTGAATGATCCCTTGACAAACCAAACTTGATGCCATGTACTTTGCTCTGGTTATCAAGCAGCAGGGAGCAAACCTTAACCCATGGGCACAAGAACAAGGGATCAGCAGGTCGCTTCCATGTATGCATTCCTGAGACATTCGGCACGACACGACCTAATTCTCGTACCAGTAGGACAGCACTAGGTTCTGCAAGGCAGGTCTCTGGCAAATCTAATATCTGTGGTGGGTGTTCTTACTTGGTCGTCCTTTACGTAGCACCCGGCCTGGCTCGGGATTCTCGGGATCTCAGGAGCAACATGGAAAAATCTCGGGGTCTGCAGATTCTGATGACTCGGAGGTCTATCATGCGGCTGACACTCTGAAATAATTTATTTAGAGAGTATTCAAATGTTCCTGGAAAATCGTTCAGAGTGGTGGGTAACCCACTTGCATTCTCATGCAAGGTCAGATCACCCGCAGGAGATCTTCCCTCGAACCCAACACCTGGAGGCTCCGGAATTTATGCGGTCACACCCTCACTTAAGCTCCCCGTGCTCTGTTCCACGATCTCGTCTGATTTACGTTGCTTTTCACGTACCCCGCGTAGTCAATGCGTGCATCCCTTTGGAGACGCAAGGTGGAGGAGCGAGCGGCCTAAGCGTAGAATTGCCTGGCCAACTCGTGGTAAGAAAACATGACGGGAATAAGTCGGTTTGATAAGTGAACAAAACTCATCTAAGACTGAAATTTGTCAGAGCGTTGTAGTCATCCAAAATTTCTTGTCTTGTTTCGCCCTACCTATTCAATGTTATCTCCAGCCAGTCGATCAGGCTCCAACACATCAGTTAGGCATCCCTTTCTTGGACAATACAATCTGACAAGCTTCTGCGTCATTTGATTCGTTCGAACCCTCCTCTGTTAAGTGGTCACTAGTCGACAAACAAAGCGAATAATTGTCAGTTGAATAATAATGACTCATGTAGCGGTACCTTCCGACAACGTCAAGTCACATTAGACCAGTACGCTTGTTGATTAGAGAATAAGATCTTAGGTACACTGGCGGTAGAAAAGCCGTATCTAGCAGGAAGGGTGGTTACACTACTGCCAGTAACGAACAATCGCAGTTAATCATTTTTGAACACAGATTATCTTTGAAGTAGTCATTCATGAATTAATATTTATTAGATACTATTATCCCCTAATTAGGCGTTATTCGCGCAAGAAAAGCTTGCGCTGCTGGGATTATCATGAATAGCTTTACCCGATACCCAGAGGCCCATGCCACACTTCAAGGCTTGCGTTAGCAGATTCAAAAGGAATATTGAGGAGATAACTCACCAAAGCACAAGCAATTACAAGAATCAACAAATTCACAACTGTGAGTGCTGCTTTCCTTGAAGACGAGAAATAAATGCCCTTGTTCATGAAGAGCCAAAAGATAGCCGGAAGGCCGAAGGAAAACCAACTAGCAAAGAGAGCGGTCTAAAGGTATGAGTTAGTGCCCAGAATATTCAAAAGAAAAAGAAAAAGAAAAAGAAAAAGCCACTCAATCTTATAACAAACTTACAATTAAGCTCAGAAGATTGCTGAACACTGGAATAGCGGACGATATAACCCAAGCAATAACCCAGAGACTCAATCCGATCCCGACCCAGGAACCAATGGCAACCGAATCCCGCTTATGCATTCGATCAGAACCACGGAAGATACGCACATAGACGTATTTGAACGCAACGTGTCCGTTGATCACACCAGCAATAATGATCTATTCAAAATCAGTTATCATTCATTCCGTCGTTCTTGGTTTATATAACTTACCGTTGGCAATGCAATTCCATAGGCGACCTTGGCGACGACTGGCGACGCTGATCCCAGGGCTGGAGAGGTCACACCATCACCGGCATATCGGTATATCACAACTGCTGCGATCAAATATAAAGAAACATCGATTCCTTGCAACAGGCAAAGAGACTTGGTGAAGTCTCGAGGGTTACGTAATTCAGCCATAAGACCGAAGAAAGCGCCATGGCTGCAGAAAGCAAAAACGATATTTGTCACTGCAGTAAATCCGTGGTAGAGGTTTGTGTTGGCAACGGCGATCAGGCCACTTCCCGGCTTCTCAATACCAAGGGCAATAATGGTAATCAAGACGGCTGCCAGAATACTGAAGAATGACACGATTGACAGCCACGAAATTTTCTCCAGTGTTCGAGGCATAGAGCACACGAAGGACACGACCATTCCCACAATTCCAAACACAACAGAGCAAGTGCCATGGTTTGTAATCGTGTTCATTGCAACGGTGAAGGTCAGGAGGTGACTAGCCATGATGAAAATGAAGAAGATAATCCATGCTGCACCCACAAACTCGCGGCCGATTTTTCCTCCAATTACTTCGCCGGCGTCTGCCATTGTGGTGATTTGCGGAAAGCGCAGCTTCATCTGTCCCATGATATATCCAGTATATGTCGTGATAATTCCGAGGCCGAGTAAAACGATGATAGACCTGAGGGGTCAGTTAGCGATGAAGTATTGATTTCGAAAGGGCAGAACGCACGGAACAAGCCCCATGGTCGCAACAGTCGCAGGAAGAGACAGCACGCCCAGCGACACAGTCTCAGCTACCATTACTATAAGCTTGGTTAGTTGAGATTGAGGAGTGCATATGTTTGCGAATACATACACAATCCGCATTGCCTATATTCCTTCAGTTATTGAGACATTTAAAAGCCTTTGTTTCGATTTAAAAACTCACCACCACTTCAAGACTTTGTATTTGACTTCTGCGAACTCCTCGTTGCCGAATGCATCTTGGTTGTAGAAGGGGGTAAGGTCCTTTTCGTCGGCTTCCAAATCGGTCTGCTTGGTATCAACAGGCGCATGCTGAGCATCGCACTGCACGCTGATCGGCGCAGATGAAGCCATGTTTGAACGAAGGTGCCAAGTTGTATGTCAAGTCGCGAGTACTTCAGCGCGACTTTGATTTCCCCCGACGGAGCACAGGGATGAATGGCACTACAAGCTGCAGAAACTTAAGCAGAGAGCTTGCCAATCCTGTTAACCTCGTCAAAGATCAAGACCAAAACAAAAATTAAAGTCGATCAGTTTTGAGTCCACGTCGAAACTACAAGAGAAGCCGAGTGGGGCCGAGACCGGCCATCGGGCTGAGCGTGGCGAATCACGGCGCCACGACGTAATAAGAACCTTCAGCGGCACCACAAGAGAACTCTGTCTTTAGTGGAAAACTGGGGAAATGGCAAAACTCGAAAAAAATCCCTTCGCCGATGCCGGCGTGGCCAGGAACACTAAGTCTTAAACTTGTGGAAGTTTCACCGTTTCACCATGGCTTTGGAAGGTGGCAGGTGGTTGTGGCAAGTGCCTTACATGACTATATATCAATATTCTATTATCTATTAGGAGGTCGATGGTGCCACATCCGGCTTAGATCCTTCAAATCTATTATTAAATGACAGTATTGCAGGCTTCTTTTTTTCTAATCTAGTTTTTATATATTCTGCATACTCTGCTGGACAAATGGTGATTGTTAAACCCCAAAAATAGCCTCTGACGTAGAGCCGCTTATTTTCAAGTATGAGTTGCATACAGCCCAAAGATCTCATTTTCGTTTCTTCTCTTTTGTGTAACAGACAGAGTTTCGAGCGACCTTTCACCATTGATCCCGAGCCTTACTTTTGTATATCAAAATTCACGTGAAGGATCTACGACTTCTTTGTTAGAGAGACTGAGCCACTGGTACAGGCCATGCTCCATAGATCCACCTACTGGTGTTTTAGGTTCTTATGCTATTTCGTGAGACAACAGGAACCTTTGTTGATTTTCTACTAGGCCTATCAAAATAATTTCTATATAAGCAGAGATGCCCCCAGTTGACTCACGTCTCATGGTCTAAGGATTCGGAATACTTTCGTGTGAGCTCACAGTGGTTATTAGTACTTTAAAACCTACCTAAGTCGAATTTCATTTTCTCGTCATTGCATATATATATATGCCATAGCTAGTCGCATACACATTTGTGAGAATGTCAGGAAACTCCCATGTCCCCACTCCTGAGGAACCTGAAGAAATTCCTTTGCCAGAATCTTCGGACGATGGTGGAGATTCCAATCCCACAAGAAGCGTTACATTTCATGATGTAAACTTTACAACTCTTGGTGACGGACCTGAAATCTCTAGACGCTCAGATGATAGCGAATCCGTATCCTCTGGTGGCTCAACTGAAAATACCTATTCTCATCTCCCTCCACTCACTTCCTCTGATGACATCTACGCTGACAGTGATGGCAATCCCCTTCCCGGTGAGCCTGAAAATGAATATAGCATTGATCCGCGGTCAATGGACGAATTGGAAGTGGCAACAGAACGCATGATCGAGATAATGGAATCGTCAACTTGGTTTACCCGACGAGTATGTTTTCCTAACGAGGAAAATCTCTCGGAGTTTTCTAACGTTTTAAGAGAACATTATCGTTCTCAGATACAACTAGAATTCGTTTCAGTCCATGACGAAAGGCATGCATTGCATTTTATAATGACCATAGTTACGGCAATTCCAATCATATTGTGCCTGTTTCCACGAACCGCAATAACTGAGCAAAATCGAGAGCTCCATGATCACTTCTTATCAATGTTACGCCTTATAAGGGACGAGATCCTCCTTGCACATGGCGATCTGCCTTTTGGATCCAGACTTATCGAGACAGCAAGAGTTCTTGGACAGAGACTCCAGGCCTTTCTTAACTATCCGCTCTTGGTACCATATTCGTTCCGACCAATTTTTCAAGCTATAATGGTAGCACTGCGTTATGATGGTATGTACTCGGTCAGACTTCATCACCTGTTTCCAGATCTTAATTCTATACTGGCTTATTCGGCGGCTTTGGGAGAGGAGTCTGCATTTTCTGATAGCAGCGACGATGAAAATCAAGCGAAGGGTTCTGCCAGTGATCCTACAAATCAAAATGAAATGGGAACAAATACGGAGATTTTTAGCCTTGCCCAAAGACAGACCGATGAAGCTGCGATGTGCTTATGGTGTCTCGAAACAGTACCGAGCGGTGTATCAGCAACATTCCTTCCTTGCAATCACTGGTTCCATACAGACTGCATTGAATCTTGGCTCAGATATAATGCTCGCTGTCCCAGCTGTCGCGGTGCAATTTCACTGCGTGTACATCAAAATCAATTCCGGAATGAGTCTATATCGCAACAAATCTCAGCGGCGAGCGCAGCGTTCTATATGAGACGAGAAGAACGACAAACACGCTTTGCAGAACGACTCTCAGCTGCGAAATTACCTCAGGAGAGAGACCTGATCCGCAGAGGAGAACGAGTCCAAGAATTCAACGATACTGAAGCTTATGAGAGCGATTTACTGGCTATTCATACTCCTGAGGACTTTGAAATTCCTGAATGGCCCCTTTTAAATGCCATTGTCACTCGTGGAACCCCAATACGACCATCTTCAATCATAACAATGGCTGATCCAGAGCGTGCTCGCAAGTACCTAGATTCAGATGAATCCGAAGAGTTCATCCAGCGATCTGTTGATAGCTTACCAGCTCGCACTCGTCCAGAATGGGATGGGAATAAGCGAGCTCGCGAAGAATCGACCGAGTCAGACGATCCAAACAAAGTAGCTAAAACTAAGAATAAATCTCCTGGCTCTGGCAGTCCTCGGCCAGAGGCTTCTGGTAGCAATAATGAGGCAAGAGAGACTCCATCACCCGGATTGACAGCTCGGCTTCAAGAATCTGTGAGGCGACTGAGAGATTCAGCGTCGCGAACACTCCATCAAAGTGTGCAACGTTTCCGGGTTAGGCCCAGGCGGCACCGGAGGAGGCGTTAGATATTTTTTCTTTCTTTCTTTCTTTCTTTC